>JZKD02S1825864.1:732285-751088 GCA_000966675.3 Picea glauca | reverse complement strand
ATATGTCTCGAGTGTATTTCAAATTCATTAGATCTGGAAAAAATTAATAATGCAAAGACTCCAGGATACTAAAATTTGTTCAAAAAACAAAATTTTAGTTCTGTTTCAACACAACCCTTCATTTGTTTTGAATGCGGTCTTCCATTCATCACCTTATCTCATGCGGATTTGGTGATAATCGCTTTTCAAATCAATCTTTGAAAAGTATTTTTCTCCACTCAAGCAGTCCATTAGATCATCCATCCTCGGCAATGGAAATCTATACCTGATGGTTATCTTGTTGATCACCCTTGAGTCAATACACATCCTCCAGCCTCCATATTTCTTCGGACTGAGTACTGTTGGAACAACACATGGGCTCAAGCTCTCCCTGACTAATCCTTTGTCCAACAACTCCTGGACCTACCTTTTAACTTACTCATTCTCTTGCAGCATCAACCTGTACACGGCTTTGTTTGGAAAACTGGCTCCTGGTATGAGATCAATATGATGACTCACACTCCTGATCGGTGGTAATGAATGAGGTAATTCGTCCACTATTATGTCAGCAAACTCTTCTAGCAGTTCCTGAATCTCTTCTGGTAAATCATCCACTCTTGTGCTATTCAGAACAATCCTCGACTTTCTGACCACAAAGAATTGTGGATCCTCCTTCTTCTTCACCTCTGTGAGAAGTTCCTTCCCACTCATGAGAAGTACTGTGTTGCTTACTTATGACTTCACCTCCTTATCCTTTATCGGAAGCAACATGTGTGTCCTCCCATTCTTCTCCAGGGTATATGTGTTCATTTTCCCATCATGAATCACATTCCTGTCATATTGCCATGGTCTACCCAGCAATAGATGACAAACATCCATAAGAATGACATCACATAAAATATTATCATTATATCCCCCTATCTTAAATTCAACCAGACATTGTTTAGTAAAAGTTACCTGGTGTCCTTTCTGTAGCCATGAAACTTTATACGGGCTTGGATGATCAATTGTCTCCAGCTCCAGCTTATCTACCATCTTTGTAGATACGAGATTATCCATGCTACCACTGTCTACAATGACCTTGCATACCCTGTCCTTGGTATTGCAAGCAGTCCTGAAAAGTCTGGTCCTTTGGACTGAACTTTCCACCTCCTTCTTGGGTGTCAAAAGGACTTTTCGCATCATCAACGATCTTCCGCCTTCAGCGTCTTCTTCTTCAACATCCCGCCTTTGTGCCTCAGTGATGTGAGCTTCTCCAATTTCTTTTTTTCTCTCTGGACACTCGTAAGACTTGTGCCCATTCTTTCCACATGTGAAACATGTAATTACTCCACCTCTTCCTCTTCCTCTGCCTCTAGTACGAGGAAAAGTGTTGTTGTCAGCATAATCTCCTCTCTGCTCATTATGCTGTCCTTTCTGCTCAACATATTGCTGCCCTCACTGTGAGGTTCCACCTCTCTTTGTTCGAGTCTAAGGTTTCTTCCATTCCTCCTTCGGCTTCTGGTATTTCTCCTAGGCAATTTCTTTTCCTGTGGGCTGACTTCTGCCTCGGCCTCTCTGACTCTGCTTTTGGCTCAGCTTCTCTTTAGCTTTCAGAGCCATCTGATAAACATCTTCCATCATTTGAATGGTTACCATGCTCATCTCATCCTGGATATCATATCTCAGGCCATTCATATATCTGGAAACTTTCTCATCATCGCTCTCCCGATGACCTGCCCTGATGTTTAGTTTATAGAATTCCTCAATGTATTCTTTCACTTTCATCAGCTTTTGTCTCAGGTTTTGTATCCTCCTAAACAAAGTAATTTGATAATCCCTCAGGATGAATTTCACTTTCATCTTTGCAATCATCCTATCCCAACTCTTGATCTTATGCTTGCCCTTGCAACGTCTGTCAGCTTGTATTTCATCCCACCATAATGCTGCATGTCCCTTAAATCTCGTGACAACATGCTTGACTTTGTTGTCCTCTTTGAAATCTTCATAGTCAAAGTATGTGTCTAGAGCTCTAATCCAATCTAGAAGCTCCTCTGCATCCAAGTTTCCCTCGTAAACTGGAATGTCCATCTTTGCTCTTGCACCCATCCTGGAAATATCTTTGATCAAACGCTCTTTTGATGCATCTTCGGCTGCAACTTCCTCTTCACGTTCAGCTTCAATTTCGCTTTCAGAATCACTCAGATCCCCTGCACTGGCTATGCATCTTTGCGCTGTCTCCATGTCTTCGATTCTTGCTCAGAGATCACACATCTGTCTCTCCATTTCTAGATTTTCCACCTGCCTGCCTCTTCTTCTCGACATTTCCCTATCTTCTGGATCCGGTGACTTTCTATCTCTCCTTGGCGGCATGGTGAATTTTCCTCTCTGCTACAGAAAGAAAAGAATCCTTCTGCACTCTGATACCAAACTAACACAACCGCACCTGCAGGCACGCCTACTCACAGGATCTTCTTCTTCTGTGGCCCGAAGAACTCCAAGGCTCTTCTATTTCCCTATCGAGAAATATGCACCCACAGAAACTCTTCGCACGATTCCCCCTCTCTTTACTTATCAGGGAATCAGACTTTGCGACTTCGCGAGGTCAGTGGTCGACCGATGTACTCTCGGATCACCGAGACCCGACACCTCAGTCAACGCTGACCTTTTCTTCTCCTCTCGGGACTTTCCCTATCATGAATTCAGAACTCGCGATGTCAAACACTTCGTTTCCCTGACTCCCAATGCCCAATAAGCTGAAACTCTGACACACGTGCGAGTTGACTATTCAACATCTTCACTCCATTGGAATTTCGGAGTTCACGATTTCACGAATCCTAATTCATAAGTTTCGGTCGTTCTTGCCACAAAACCCCGATATACTGGACCACCTGTCCACTCCTCTGATTCTTGTGGTACCACACTGTTCTAGTAGCCGTCGGGGTATCACGTATCGCAATATCGCGATTCCTGATGCTATGTGCATGGGACTTCTACCCACGAAACCTCAATACACGATCCCACGTGCAAATCCGATGGTCCTTGTGACTCAGATCAACAGCTCTACCCCTCCTGAGCTTTGAACCCTTTGGGAATACATCGCCATATCTCCCCTGCACCTCTCCAAGATCTAATGGCTCATGGAGATTCACGAATTCTCCTCGGAGAATTCCGACCATCCCTGTCTCCTGGTAAAATCTGCGAAATGAGTAAATGTTCCTCCATGAAACTTGTCTGCCTGTGCGCAAACTTACGACACTTCTTATGAAGTTCAAGTCACAGCTTCCTTGTGTTTTCCTTCCACAATCTCGAAGGCCTTATCCCTCCTGAGCTTTCTCATGACTTTAAGTCTTCTCAGAAACACCCTTTGCACGCACTCCTTGCGGAAAACCTTCAACCATGACTAAGTGTTGAAGTCCCTCGACTCTGCACACACCTGCAGCAGTAGTCCTTTAATGCTTCCCTCAGGTTCGCAATCCCTAAGACTTTTATCTGGCCTATGCACTCCTTGCATGACTCCTGTGCCCAACTGCACCTTCGGGATGAATGAGAACAAAAACTATCTCTACCTGAACTCTCTATCAACGCACTCCTTGCAGGAATTCTCTGTCTCAAGTAGAGAAACAATTGAAACTCATTCCTTCTTCCTCTCAGACTTCAATTAAAAGAATGAAATCATATACACAGCATATAAAAGAAAATTTATAATAGGAAGCAAACATTCATGAGCATATCAACATCAATACACAGAGAACAACACATAACCATGAATTTGAATCAAAGCTCTTCTATTAATTCAAATATATGTACATGGGTGTTCTTACACAGCTCTCTGCTTCTCCTATGCTCTTCCTGGATAATGATACAAATGCACAATGAGGGTGTCTATATCCTGTTTCCCTCTTGCACTCTAAATCTATCAAATCTAGAATTAAATATTCTATATACTTTACATTAACTATCTTAAATGTCATCTACCTACTAAGGACGAGAGCAATCCTCTCAAGGTCCATTTACAATATACAAGTGTGCTTCATTAAATCTCCACATTAATGTTCGCGCAACAGTTTCAAGGTGTTTTCAAAAATTGTGTTGGCTTGTCCAACTATCTTCCGCTTCCGCGCTGGCTCGCTTGATGTGTTGGCAATGATCCTGCATCACCTGTCTAGAAGCTCTTATGATTCTGAGTCTTCTGAGGTTTCCTCATAGTATTTTGAGCCATTGGTTGAGAAAGTGGTCACACCGATGTAGTCATCGGTTGATCCCACTCCTCTTTTGGGGGGTGATGTGCCTTTCAACCATGTAGTCTCGTAGCCTATTCATCCATTGGTTGAGAAAGTGGTCATGTCGATGCAGTATTCAGCTGATCCCACTCTTCTCTTGGAGAGTGTAGAGTCTACCAAAGTGGTCATGCCGATATAGTCTTCAGCTAATCCAACTCTTCTCTTGGGAAGTGATGTGTCTATCGACTATGTTTTTAACATTTCTAGTTCAGTACTTTCAAAACAAGGGGGAATTCCCCTCGTTCCGAGCACACCCCCTCCAAGCCCTAGGATGGGTTCCTTTGATTGGAATGATTTTGTTGAGCCTCATCTTCCTTCTTCTGCACCATTTCAAATAAGGGCTGAAGTTAATTCGAGAAACATTTATCGTTGTATTGTGGATGAAGGATCCTCTGCAAGTATTTATCCTCCTCAGTTTGGAAAGTCTTAGGATCTCCCGAGCTTGTGTCTGCTTCGCATGAGCTGTTGGATTTTGATAGATGTCCTAGTGAATATTTGGGGGTTCTTCCTCAGTTACCTATCACATTAGGTGGGAAGACTTTCCTTGTTTATGTTATAGTGGTGCAAGGCCCATTAGATTTCAATATGCTTCTCGGGCGTGATTATGTATATTCTATGAACGTTGTGGTGTCTATGATTTTCTGGGTGATGCATTTCCCTCACAATGGAAGAATTGTCACTATCGACCAGCTGACATCTGATAATCACCATCCTAATTCTGTGTTATTGAAGACTACCCCTTTACATGTTTCTAGTGTTCATGTAGACTCTACCTCACCACGGGTTAATTATGCGGCATCTTATCCTCGGTGTTCAATTTCTTCTGAGAAAGAACCTATGCAATCATGTTTTCCTTCTCTATACTTGGTCTCAACAATTGAATATTTTGTTTATCTAATGGGGGCATGGGATCCCTTGATTCCCCCTCTTGGTCCAAGTGATCTTGAATCTCCTTTTGAGTCTGATCTCGTTGTTGGTAGATCCGCAAGCCCTCATACTTATGATTATTTGTTGATAGACTCTACCAGTCCTGGCCAGATCCTCCATCATCATATGGAATATGGTCAGTTTACTTCACCCTTTGATACTATCGACCCTTGCTTGCATGATTTCTCGGATTTTGAATTGCCTTCAGATGAGGCTATCCTTGAAGCCATGACTACAGATTCTATACCGTGGGAGGACTTGCACTGTGGTTTGTGTTTTCTTCCCTTTTGGGAGACTATCCAAGGTGACTATCGAAGAGACTCTTGATCTGAGCCTAACAGTGGGATCTACCTGAACCAATTTCATACATGATTCATAGCCCCCATGGGTCTTCTTTTAAGCCCTTTTCAAACCCTATAAACATGAAAATATTGTCAAGAGATATTGTTGCCCTTAACGCTCGCTAAACTGAAATTTGAAGGCACGTCTATCCGACGGTAGTTTATCCCTTTTTCGGTCTGGATGGTCAATTTTACAAGCAAAGGTATACTCTAGGAGCTTCGGTTCTCTAGAAGAGTATTCTTAGGTATGATTTTAACCCTTTTTCGGGCCCGAGGGACTAAATTTACGAAAAATGAACCCCAATGGAGTCCATAGTTAAGCTCTTTTCAGACTCCCTAAAATTGAAAAGATCATTGAGTGACCTTATTCCTTCACACTCATTAAAATGGTCCAGAAGAACATTCCTTAAAGAGCCCACAGTTAAGTTTTTTTCAGACTCCTTAAATATGAAAAAAAAATCGAGTGATCTTGTCTTTATCACACTTGTTAAAATGGTTTTGAATAAACATCTTTTCGGTGCTAATTTACCCCTTTTTCGAACCGACTAGACTACCTTCGAAAAAGGTGCCCTAGTGGAGTCTCCATATACGCTTTTTCAAACTCTCTAAATATGAAAAACTTTTCGAGATTACCTTCTCTGGGCTCGTTAAAATCACATAGAAGGACGTTACCATTGTCTCTTATTAATCACATTTGCATACTTTTGTCTTTGGCCTAATTTCAGCTCCATGTTTCTCTCAACTGAACCATCTGAAGCATGCCTTATACGCAATACCTATAGCACTTTGCCTCTACGTCTTGACACCTTGGCCCACGGAGGAATTTTCCCGAGTTTCCTTTTCCTACATATATCCCTTTTCTCTGAGCATCCATGTGTTCCTTGCACTTGGAACTAGTATGTTTGTGACACTCAATCCTCCTTTGTAATGTAGCATTCTTTTATTCTTTTTCAAGATTTCCAAAATTATTGAAAAAGACAAAAAAAAATCAAATATACCCCAAAAAGAGGAAGGGAAAAGTATTTTCTTTTTGTTGGTAGCACAATGAGTTGCCCTTGGACAAAGCACGTCTTTTCATTTGTTCGTCAAGCCCTGGGATTTAATATGACCTTAAGAAGATGTTCTCTCTACATAGAGCTTTGTCCTCCTCTGTTTGGTTATTCTTCCAAACATTTGGAGAGTTTGTGTTGCCTCCTTCATCGTAGACTTATGTCAAATACCATGTTTCCTGAGTCTCATATTTTGTCGTGATATTTTCCAAGGGAATTTATTACCAATATTGAGTCGACCCCTCTACAGATTATCTCTTTCCCTCATGCTCGACCATCCTAAAATCCCATTCAAGTATTTGTTTGAAATCCATGAAGCCCTCAACTTGATCATCAAAATCCTCTAGTCTGTTCCTGACAAGCCATCAAAGACCTCTGGGTCGTGAAGTCATACACTCCTAAACACTCCTACCTGAGTTATGAATATTTTGAAGTTGTTGCTCGAGCTCTGAAGGCCTCATCTCTAGCCATCAGGCCTTATTCGCTTCTTGAATATGGATAATATACATGTATATCTTTTTGATTTCGAGATGTAGATCCATTGTGTATTTATCATGGTTACACTTTATATAGTTATATGACATGGATCTCCAGTGTATTTGATTGGAAGCCATGATTTTATTTCATTCCGAGCATGGGTATGCCATCCTCGGTGAGACAATTTTTATTTTGCATATGGCACCTCCCGAACTCTAGTCCCTAGGCTCACTTGTTTCATACGTTGGTGAAGATTGAAAATGTATTTCGGCCATCAGATGCTCTTTTGACTTGACACATTAGGGGGCATCTATTATAACCCTAATATGCACTAGATATGCTTAGCTGACATCAATCCATCTCATTGTACATCTTTTTCCAAGCCACTACTAAACAACTCTTCTTAAAAACACCTTTCTTAAAGGCACATGCGCCTTGCTCCACTACTGCACATGTGTATATGCTAGTTGACTCACTACAACCCATGTATACCTACAAAAGCATGAAAAATGGAAAGTTGTAGATGAAACTCACAGTTTTGGGTAAGTTACCTAAACCATTTCACTGCTCATAGCTGGTCACTCAACCAAATACCTATCCTTTTATAGCCTATAAAAGAAGGGGTAGGGGTCCCATTTGGAAGGAGGAAAATAATTGTAAAGAAACTCTACCCGATTTGGCATTCCCTTTGTCCAAACCTTTTACAACTAGTGTGTGAAGAGAAGCATATACAAAAGCAGTTGGAGCATAGTTGAAGAGGAGCCCAGGACCAGATTTGAGGAGCAGTGCCCGATCTCACTATTGTAAGTTACTCTTGTGAGATTAATAAAAAGAAGTACTTTTCCCGTCCCACCATATGAGGTTTTCAATGTGTAATTTTGATTATATTTTGATAGAATCTCTAGATCATATGCATGTGGAGTTCTTTGTTTGTCTTTTTATGGATGCAGGTTAGCATTGGGAGGATATTTGCAGTCAAGGAGAGACCAAACGTTAAAGGATCGACATCAAACATGGAAACTAAGGTACAGTAACTTGATCTCTTTAACCTTGTATTGGCATATAATGGGGTTTATTATTGGGATGTTGGTAAGAAGTAGGAGACTTTAGGTCATTTTATGCATGAATTATAGAACCCTTAATGCTAGGCCATAGGGGGATTTCCCACCCACAACACCTGGACCTATATGGACCAGAGACAAAGTTGTAGGATACAACATCGATTCATGAAGACCTGTTACAGAATCAAGAATATATCAGCCGACATAAAGGGTGAATGTTGACGTATATGTGTATATGTCACTCATAAGTAAAAATGAATACCGAGAGTTTATAGATAAAATATGAAGATATATGGATTAAAACAAAACAAGAGAGAATGAAATGCCATGTAAGGAAATGAACTTTTGTGAGAAAGAATGATGAATCTCAAGGTAGTTAACTCTTAGTCATTGATCTTTGGAGATCAGCGATTAGGATCAAATACTTGGAGAGGGCTTGATGTTCATGGTTTATCCCAGCCATGTCAACACCATGATAGAAATCTCATCAAATTTTAGATTAGTGCCACATCAGCGGAAACCCACGTGGAGGACACCTCACCTGTAATGTCTCCATGAAAGAAGTGGAAAATATGCTAAGTCCTAATATTTTGCGAAGGTGGAGAACACAACGGAGGACCACAGGTATGGAAAGAAGTGTGGTATCACCACAGAGCCACTAACCCATGGTAAGAAGTGGAAAATTAGATAAGTCCCAAGATTTTGTGGAGGTGGAGAACATGGAGGAGGACCAAGGGTATGGAAATAAGTGTGGTATCCCCGTGGACCCACTAATCTATGGTAAGAAGTGGAAAATCAACTAATTCTCAATATTTCATGGAGGTGGAGAACACGTCAGAGGACCAAGGGTATGGAAAGAAGTGTGGTATCCCCATGGACCCGCTAACCCATGGTAAGAAGTGAAAAATTGGTGAAGTCGCAAGATGTAGTGGAGGTGGTGATCATGGAGGAGATTTAGGGGTATGTGAATAAATGTTGTGGACCCGCGAAACCACAGTAATATGTCTAAAATTGGTTAAGTATGATGAATATATTGAATGGAGATGTCTCAAAAAAATCGACTAAGTATCAAGAATCTGTCAGATGGACAGGGTCACATATATAAGAACCGATAAAGTGTTGTAGACCCACTGCCCACAGTGAGATATGAGAAAATGAATAAGTATGGAGAATCTATTGGGTGATGATCTATGTGGATATTAGTGGCCACCCACCTATTCCAACTAGGTCAAAACAGTTTGTTGTAAATATACTATTTTTAACATTTTTTCGGGTCCCAAACTTCCGGGGCCATTTTGACGGAATAAACAATTTTTTTTCATGATAGGGAACCTCAATGATGGCCAACAGATCTTATTTACCCCCTAAATAAATATTATCATCAATATCTTTCCAACGAGCTATCGTGCACCAAAACTGGAAATCGTATGCCAAAGTTATGCCCCCGGGAAGTTGATACACCAAACTACCCAAAACAAGGTCCACAAAACTGTTGGCTTTTCATATCCTGGGGTTAGGGTTTTGGATTTTATTTATGTTAAAAATTCCTTGGGAGACTCATTGTAACAATCATGTTCTTGTGAATGAGTGTAACCATCACATCTCTTTTCAGAGATAATCTTAGACCATTCTAGTGAGTCTTTCACTCTGTAATTTTACAGTTCTGTACATTTCACTCATTAATAGAAATTGTGTATTATTGTATATTTGTGCCTCTTGTTATATACATATAATATATCTATGTTATATTATTGGATATCTAATATATCTGTATACATTTTCTTATTATATCTCCACTCTCATTTTGTGCCGAAAATAATCTGGATTAGGTGACAAGAAGGTCACCATGTGTCATAGATCCAACGACCAGGAGGTCACCATGTGTCACAAATCGGATGGCCAGAGAGCGAGGGATCTAACGAATCATGATGTATCATAGACCTTTGGAGAAAATAATTGAAAAGAATCTAAGTATAAGTGAAAAGTGAGTGTGGTGGAACTAGAGGGTACAACTTGGAGATCATGGAAGCCCGAAAAGAAGAAGAGATATGACTTAGATCTCTAGTGAATCCATTAAGATAGATCAACGACTGAGATATAATAAATAAATGATCAGACGACTTGTGTTAATTGCGGTCGCATGGAATTCTAGTGAGTAGATCAATGACCAAGTTTAAATATGAAGGAATTATCGGACGGTTGTTGAGCATTGCTACTATGTTGCATGTGATAATGAATATTCCTTCACTATTTTTACACCAATAAATTTATGCTCAAGACTCACAATTGGACAAGATACTAGTCATTGGAAAGTTTATTCACAGGAGAAAAACTTGAAATTAATAGAGTTGGGTGAATTGTGATATAAATCTTCATAAATTGAATAGAAAAAAGGACTTATATCATTAATTGACAATTTTTTTTATGATATGCATATTTCTAACAAAAATGGTTACTTTCACATTTTGCAAAATCAGGGGGTATAAACATATCAATTCAGGATAAGAGTGCATATTCAATAAATGGAGGAAGGAGAGGGAGCCTTCAGTCATGATAGAGAATCCAAAGGACAAAATATCAATGTTGGTAATGCAGAGACAAAATCAAATGGATATAAGGGCATAGGGGAGAAAGAAACATTAATAGAGATTGTGAGAAGCCTGAGAATAGAAGTACAAATCTACAAAGAATACAATGAGAGGATGATAAGAGAAGAAAATTAGATAAATTCTTGAGTGATGCAAATCCTAAATCAATTGCATACGAAAGAAAAGAATGGATCAAACTCAAGACCAAAGGAAGAGGGAAGATATCATGAAAGAAGAGATAACTACAAAAGAGATCGTTATTCGAGAAGTGATAGAAGAACTCATAGAAATCACTCACCTACTTACTCATCAAGAAACGTATATGCATCTGAGGATCCCATAATTAGTCCTGTGGTGTCTCCTATTAGGAACCAAATAAGAATACATGAATTGGAAAATTTGCAAGGAGAGTTGAGGAAGCTTAACCCACCATCCTTTTATGGTGAAAGAGAAAGGGAAGATGATGTTGATGCATGGCTTCTTGGAATTAGGAGGTATTTTCAATTGCATAAATACTCATCAAACCTGGAATATAGTATTTCCGCCTACCATTTGCATGGGAAAGTTTCTATGTTGTGGGATCAACTTAAGCAACTTGAGCACATAAATGAGAGCAATATCACTTTGAATAAATTCAAGAGGTATTTTCAAAAAGAGTACCTTTAAAAGCACTTATATGAAAAGAAAATGTAGGATTTATTTGAAATCGAGTTTGGAAGCATGACCATGGCAGAGTATGAAAATAAATTCTTGGGATTGCTAAAGTATGTGGGTTTTATAAAGGATGAGAAGGTGAAAATACAAAGGTGTTTTAGTGAACTTCCATCCTTTTATAAGGAAAATATTCAGTATGATGAACGTAGGACTTTGACAGAGACCATCAGGAAGGGTAAGTACATGTATGATCGAGGAAAGGGAATATAATCCATGCAGATGTCTTGGAGGGATAAGAAGAAGTAGAAATATGATCAGAGAAGTAAGGGATTAAAACCTCCTTTCAACAGAAATATCCCAAATAAAAATTAGCAAGATCATCCTGGTAAGGATGAAACAAAGAAATAAGACTCCTTGCGAAAAAGAGGAAGACTACCAATCCAATGTTTTGGGTGCAAATAAAATCACCTATGCAAGGATTTCCCTCACACAAGAGATAAAGTGAAGACTATGCACAACATCGAAGAGGATACAACAGTAGAAGACATGGGCATAATAAATGAAACCTTAGAAGATTGACAAGCAGAGTACCAATCCAATATGATTGAGGTGGAAGGTAAGATCATTAATCATCATGTTTCTATTTTAATTTATTCAGGAGCAAGCCACTTCTACATTGATCCTAAAATAGAGGATATATTACATTTGGATAAAATTAATCTTGAAAAATCAAGTTTGGTTTAGCTAGCCACTAAAACCAAAATAAGGATCAGTGAGGTTGTCAGAGGTTGTCTCATAAGTCTTAATGACGTGAATATTAATGTTGATTTAAATATTATACCATTGGGATCTTATGATATTCTAATTGGAATGGATTGGTTGGACAAGCATAATGTTGTCCTAGATTGCCATAACAAGACATTTACATGTCGTGATGAAGAAGGAAAATAAAGCATTGTGAAAGGAATTCCAAGGCCCATTTCTATAAGGGAGATTTCAACCTTACAACTGAAAAGATGTTTTAGGAAAGGATGTCAATTGTATGTAGCCCATGTGGAGGAACTAGAAAAGAAAAAAGGACCAAGCCTTGAAGATGTTTTGGTACTACAATAGTTTGAATATGTATTCCAAGAAATATTAGGATTGCCACCAAAGAGAGGGATATATTTATCTATTGATTTAGTACAAGGAGTTGCCCCGGTATCAAAAACACCTATAGAATGAGTACACTAGAATTAAAAGAATTACAAATGCAGTTGGAAGAATTGTTGAAGAAAGGGTACATACACCCAAGTGTTTCACCTTTGATTAGCTAAGAGGGGAAAATATATTTTTCAAAAACAAACTTGAGATCAGGATACACCCAAGTGATGACCTCTTTGATTAGATAAGAGGGGAAAATATATTTTTCAAAAACAGAATTGAGATCAGGATACCACCAGGTAAGAATCAAGGAAGAAGACATCAATAAGACTACCTGTAGAACTAGGTAAAGAAATTATGAATTTGTAGTGGTGCTACTTGGAATGACCAATGCACCAATTGTATTTATGTTCTTAATGGATGGCATATGCATAAATTATTTGGATAATTTTGTCATAGTATTCTTGGATGACATACTTATATATTCTAAGTCAAAGGAAGAGAATGAAAACCACCTGAGATTGGTGTTGCAAGTGTTGAGGGAACATCAGTTGTATGCCAAGCTTAGTAAGTTCTCTTTTTACCAAGAACTATAACACCCCAAGGTCAAGCCCCTATTGAATTGTACCTATGTTTATAGGCTGGTGAGCCAAGTATTTATAAACTAGAAGAATTATGTGTTTATTAAGTTGGAGAGCCTAGATGCTAAGGCCAATGAGCCTGATTTTGTATATGTAAATACTCACATCATTAATAAAATTACATCGCTACGTGTAGACTGACCACGAAGAAAGAGGTATGGGGGACTAAGATCCAGTAGGTAGGGTAAGGGAAGAGGCTAAGTGTCTAGGAATATGGGATAAGCTAGAGGGCTTACCTCTAAAGGGATAATATTATATTATTATTTCCGAGAGACTAAGGTTTGACATAACCTATGTTGTCCTAAGTTCTTGGGGAAAGGGAGCGATTTTTAAGTGGAGGTCATGCAGCTTGAGGAAGACATGTGCCAACCTAGGCACATGAATTTTTAAGTGGGAAAGTCATCTCATTGGGGGTTCCTCTCACCATTCTCTCGCGACTCTCACCATTCTCACAGGTATTCCATACTCTCCACTGATTCATGCAATGAGCCATCCTCTCTGTTGTTGATATCTACAACTTCTGAAACCCGTACATCCATGTAATGAAGATAATCGTCCTTCCTGTGAAGCACAACATGACTGTGTAGTGTCTGATCCATATCGCGCCTTATCCTTTGTTGTTTTTACCCATGTTTTCTATGGATTGGTGTGTCTTTCTGTCATTACTAGAGCCCATATGTCATTACTAGAGCCCATATCAAGCCTATAGGAAACTCTCTCTAGGTGAGAGAGTGTGTTGGGGAAGTGAGTTCTCCTAGAGGGATCCCCGTAGCATCTACAATACTCTGAGACTTTTGTTCTAGCCTGTTGTTGAAGCCCTGGAAGGGGAGTGGACAACCGATGGACTTGTGATAGTGAAGGTGTACACTCTTTGGGTGGGACAGTCGTGTGGGGAATGAGGTTCTAAGTGTTGTGGGCGTAAGTGGATCCTAGGAGAAAATAATTCATGTTGATCTGTGTGACTTTCCTATTTTTCTTGCCGAGCCTAGGAATCCCTTTCTTGGTGGATTTTAGTCCCATCTCGGGGGTGACCCACTACTAAACGTGATGAGAAGTGTGGACTAATACTGGGAGGTTCATGGAAGGTTTGCACGCAGTTGGTGGTCATCTATTAAAATATAACTACCAAATCTATGTTCTTTGTATGATGTGTATCTTGAAATCAAGTTATAATGCTATTAGAATTGTTTGTATATATTGCATGGTATGTTTTAATGTTGTTTTCGTATGAATAGGTACATGAACAAAATGCTATAGCTGTTTAAATTTCATTAGATATAAATGTATATAAATATATATGAATATCAGATGTTATCTCTATTTATTCCTATTAAGTTTTATATGTGAATATTTCTGCAAAGTTGTTCCTCTGTGGCATTTCCCAACCTATTGGGTGGTTGGGGAAGTCACAAATTGGTATCAGAGCAGAAATAAAAAGATACAGTTGTTTAGGTAGCGTTACCCAGCAGGGGTTGGTGGTCGGGGACATTACAAGAACATATCCACTACTTGCAACACATTATTTCAGAAAATGGTATAGCAGTATATCCAGAGAAGATTGAAGCCATTAGAGGATGGCCAACACCCAGGAATGTTTCAGAAGTCGGATCTTTTATGGGACTAGCTAGTTACTACAAAATATTTATAGCAGGGTTCTCTAAGATTGTTCATCCATTCACTTCTTTGCAAAATAAGGGAATTAAATTTGAATGGACAGTTCAGTGTGAAGGAAACTTTAATTTATTGAAAGAATTACTTACTAGTGCACCTATTTTAAATATTTTTGACCGAAATGAATGTTTTTTGTTATGTACAAATGCATGTAAGGAAGGAATCGGTGGAGTCCTCAGTCAAAATGGACATGTCATTGGTTATGAGTCCAGAAATATTAAATAACATGAGAGGAACTATGCCACACATAACTTGGATCGTGTTGCCATTGTTCATGCATTGAAGTTTTGGAGGCATTATCGTATGGGAAAGGGATTTGAATTAAGAACAGACCATAGTGGTATGAAATATCTTTTTGAACAACCAACTTTGAATGCCAGGAAAAAGAGATGGCTGGAATTTTTAAGTGAATACAATTTTGACATCAAGCATATCAAAGGAAGAGAAAATAAAGTCGTTGATGCACTCAATAGAAGAGTACATATCATGCATGCTAGAACCATTCATATGCATCAATTAGATTTGATGAACAAAATTTTGTATGTTGTTGTTACAGATCAACATTAACTACATGTAAAATAAATCTTACAATAGGAAAATGTACAACATAAAATTAAAGAATATGATATGAAGGAAGATGGATTACTTATTCATAAAAATATAATCTATGTTCTTAGTTCCAGAGAATTTAGGAATTTGGTATTAAAAGAAATGCATAATGTTTTGTATGTCAGACATCTCGGTTACCAAAAAACAATTGCAACAATAAGAAGCCAATTCTTTTGGCCAGGAATGAAAAAATATGTTGTTGACTACATTGCTAGATGTATGGAATTTCAAAGAGTGAAGGCCAAGCATAGACAACCAATGGGTTTTATACAACCATTACCAATTCTGAAGAAGAAATGGGAAGTGGTAACCATTGATTTTATAACCAAATTTCCAAGGACGACAAGAAAACATGATTCAATCATGGTAGTGGTTGATAAATTGACAAAGGTTGCTCATTTTGTTCCTGTAAAAATGTCTCATATAGTAGCCAATATTGCAGAAATTTACACGAGGGAGATTGCTAGGTGGCATGGGATACCTAAGGAAATTGTTTTAGATAGAGATACAAAGTTTACTTCAAATTTCTAGAGGGGATTATTTATATGATTCGGTACAAATATGAACTTTAGCACAACATACCATCCACAGTCAGATGGGAAGACAGAGAGATTCAACCAAGTAATTGAGGACATGTTGAGAATGTATGTGATGGATAAGCCATCTAAGTGGGCAGATTACTTTCACTTGGTTGAGTTTTCCTATAATAATTGGCATCAATCTTCATTGAAGATGAACCCATTTGAAGATTTGTATGGTAGGACATGCAATTCTCCAGTGAGTTGGGATAACCCAGCTGATAGAGTGGTACTTAGGCAAGAATTGTTCAAGAATATGGAAGACCATATGGTTAGAAATAATAAGAATGTGAAGGCGACACAAGATAGATAAAAGAGATATGAAGATAATAATAGGACAACCAGAGGATTTAAAGTGGGGGAGCATGTTCTTTTGAAAGTGAAGCCCAAGAAGAGCACATTGAATTTGGGTAGATATACAAAGATAGCAACCATATTCTATGGTCCATTTGAGATATCGAACAAAATAGGGCCAATATCCTACATGCTTTCATTTCCTGCTTCCATGAATTTGCATAATGTATTTCATGTCTCTTTGTTGAAAAAGTATGTACATGATCCTAACCATGTTAATGATTGGAATGTCATTCAGGTGGATCCAGAGGCATACTTTCAGGTCCATCCAGTGCACATATTGGATAGAAATGTAAAAACTCTATAGGATCGAGTTATAGAGCTAGTAAATGTTCAGCAGACCTGCTATGGTCCTGAAAATGCTACTTGGGAGAATGAAGATGTCATGCAGGCATAATACCCACAAATTTTTGAATAATTTTTAAATTTTGATTTTCAGTTATGTATATGAACTGAGGACAATGCAAAAAAAAGGGGGAGGGAAATGTAATACCCTAATTTTGAGTCCCCATATTAAACAATGTATTTTATTTTATTTTATGAAAGGACAGAGCGCTTAAACAATTAAAAGAGGCCGAAGTGACTAGGAAATGTAATGCTTTGATTATTATCAATAATAAATACATGGTTGGCTTCTAGACAGACAAGGACAAGAGATATTGGGGGATATGATTCCACGAGAGAGGGAGATTAAGGGGATAATTAATTTTATTATAATTAACCATTATTTTTTTTAATCGAGAGAATCAATTACATGAGTTTCTTGGGGAATTCCATGTGGTTATTGATTTACAAGTAAATATATAAACACCTCTTGTGGGTTGTTTGGGGGTTCTTCTCCATGGTTCCTCTCCATTATTATTCATTATTCACTCTTCATTCATTGCTTCCCTTAATTCTTGTTCTTGGTTGGGACTTGGTGGTGAATTGTTGAGGAAGATTCCATTCTTTGTTGGTTGTAGTAATGACTGGTGTATTCCAAGCCTAAAATCCATGCCTACATGTTTGAGTTGCATTGGTATGTATTAAATTTTGTTCACATATGTGTGTCCTAAGAGTTCCTAGCATGGATATTCTTCATTGTTGGTTGTGGAGCCTGATTATCTTCCTAATTCAGAGGTCTTTTACTTTCAACCATGTTTATACCCCATGAAGGATTTACACCCCAGAAGTATGTACACTCTTCCATGCGGGGGAGTGCAGAGGGGGGGTACCCCCTCTGTGGGGTTTGGGGGGGCTATCCCCTCGGCTGGGGGGTCTGGTGGAAAGCGGGCCCCCAACGGGGGTTTGGGGGCGAAGCCCCCGAAGGAAAAATTGCCTTGTAAATGTATATTGTAATTTCATTGTAAATCTAAACTGTTCATTATAAGGTCGTAGATCTAATGATAGAGATTATGTTAGGGTGTTTTTCCCTAAAAGGAAACCCTCTTTTATGAGGGAAATGTATTGCGGCTATGGTGGATTGCGAATATTGTATTCTAAGATAGGAGACTATAAGAGAAAGAAGAGGAAGTTACAGCGGGTTTGTTGTAGGTTGTATCCCTTCATATGTTGGATAATAATAAAGGGAGGACCTGGCAATTTATCTGGTGGAAGTAGCCCACACTAGGTGAACCATGTAAATCTGTGTCTCTATTGTATTATGTATCTTATGTGTTTTGTTTCCACATTTGTTCTATTTTATTGGTCCATGGTCCTGTTTTTCTAACAACTGGTATCAGAGTGAAAGGTAACTCACAAGAAAAGAGGGTTACTGGTTTGAGTGGGACAAATGTCGGAAGATGGAAAGTTTAGGGTCGAGAAATTTAATGACCAAAACTACCAGTTATGGAAGATGCAGATGGAAGACTATTTATATCAGAAGGATCTATTCCTACCATTGGACGGAATAGCAAAGAAGCCGGTGTCTAAGAAGGAGGAAGAATGGGAGATTCTTGACAGAAAGGCTCTAGGAATGATACGGCTGATCCTAGCAGCGTTGGTGGCTTTCAATATTTCCAAAGAAAAGACAACGAAGGGTTTGATGGACGCATTGACCAAATTGTATGAAAAACCCTCGGCGTCCAATAAGGTATTTCTAATGAAGAGATTATTTAATATGAAGATGTCGGAAGGTGGGTCTGTTGCAGATCATTTAAATGATTTTAATACGGTTACTAATCAACTAAGTTCTATAAAAGTGGACTTTGATAATGAGGTCAGGGCTTTTCTAATCTTGTGCTCATTGCCAGAAAGCTGGAACGGCTTGGTCATGGCTGTTGTTAAGGTCCTAACCCGCACATAGGTAGATCAATGTATTCGGATGTAATAAAGGTCAATATTAATAAGACCTTTCTTTAAAATAGAATAAGGCAGATGTAAGAATACCTAATAGAAGCTTCCGCTTCTAGAAGGATCTTCCTCTAGATGTTTCTTTTTAGTATAAATAGGAGTCGAGGGTATGAGAACCCTAGCTTGGATATTATTGTA
>JZKD02S1825864.1:675197-685446 GCA_000966675.3 Picea glauca | reverse complement strand
CGGCATCTGCATCTATTTGGCCATCAAATATGGGAATGTCGAAGTTTACTTGTACCTTAAAAGGAGTGGCACCTCCAGAGTGGCTTCTGGATGTCGATGCACCGCCAGTCGGAATACGTTGAAGAATCTGGGCAAAGTTGTCCGTCATCGCATTCCTTTGTTTCTCGAGGGCCTCCTCAAGCAACATTTTGATAGGATCTCCTACTCCCTCATATTTATTTTCTTCCCCCATGGGCGGTCGTCAAGGTTTGTGAGGCTGATCTCGCAAAGGTTCAACCAAATCGAGTCCCAACTCCTTATACCCTGATCTCATTGGGGACATGCAAAGAAGGATCGAGAATGAGAAGATCGCTTGATACCACTGATCCGGATTTATGTAGGAACACAATGAAATACAGAAATACACATAAACATAGAGATTCAACGGAAATAAGACTTCATTTACTTAATAACAAATGACTGAAATATGCTTACAGACAAAATGTAAATAAACTAGCTAAGGCACTGGTAGCTTATCTCTGAGAAGAGATGTGGCTGCTACTCGCATCTGTGAGAAGATGATTACAATGAGGCTCTAGAGGCCTTTTTACAATATATGAGAATGCCAAAAGTCATATACATCCAAAAACCTAACCCTAGGAGATGAAGCGCCAAAAGTCATGTGGGCCCCGTTTGGGTAAGTTAGTACATCAACTTCCTAGGGTCGTAACTTTTGCATACGATCTCCGTTTTAGGCGTATGATAGCTCATTGGAAATGTATCATCGAGGAGATTCATTTTGGGGGATAAATTATTCCTTTGTCTGTCATTGAGAACCTCGATCTCAAAAAACCTTCATTTAGGCCCTCAAAATGGCCCCGGAAGTTAAAATCTGCTAAAAATAGTAAATTGCCAAAATTGCCAGAAAACTGTTTTGAGCTAGTCAAAAAAGGTGGGTGGCCACCGATATCCACCTGGATGACTGACACTGCACGTAGCTCCAAATATATTATGCGTTGTTGTAGTTTTTGAATAACTTCTTCAAGTTGCACTACTTGCTATGGAACTCTCTCTTCGGCCTTTACTTCAATGACTGTCACAGAGCGAAGTTCTTTGTTGACCCTTTCCTTTACTTCGAGTTGCTCCGTGAGCAAATTTTCCTTGCTTTGTTGTAGCTATGCTCTTTCTTCATTCCACTTCACTTGGAGAGCAATATTTTCCCATTTTGTAGCACTACATTGCTCTAAAAGGCCTTCCTGTACTTGTGCTAAAGCCTAGGTGGCTTGCATTGTTTCTTCCTGTTCTTGTCGAAGGCGAGCTTCAACTGTGTCAATGATTCGATGGATTTGAGCTGGCTCATCTCCCAGTTCTGTTGTTTCCAATGGTAGAGGCACAGTGGAAATTGCGTCACTGGACTGTAGTGCCTGCTGCACCCCTTGAAGTTCAAGCTTAATTCGATTGTATATCTCCTCCTACTGAGCCTCTTGCTTCTCTGCTATCTCCAACAAAGAATCATTTAGTGCTGCTACAATGAAATTGAAGTCATATGAGGTGAGATTAGTCTGCATTTTGGTCATAGATGCTCTCTATTTCTTCCAGGAAGAAGGCTTCAGGGGGGAAACCTTCCTTTTCTTCGAGGGATCCTCCTCATCTCTAGGTGGTGTAACCTCGCCTTTATTCTGTTCAACTTCTGTGCCATTTATCTCTCCACCATATCCTCCTTTCTTAAGTGAGATGGAAGCAGTCTTTGCTAAGGTACTTCTTACGTCTTGGGCTTCTTCATTTTTCTTTATATTATTGGGTCCAGGTGTATCATGCGCTACTTCTAGACTGTCAATGTCAGACATCCCCACAAGATCTACTGGAATGAGGAGGTCTTCCAAATAGTCTTTAGTAATCTCTTCTAAGTCCTCCTCTGTCAGCATGTAGTAAGATTGAAGTTGTTTCTTGTTCTCATCAGCGCGTGTTGTAATATAAATGAAATGGTGGTCCGCGCTGAATTTCATTAAAGGTCAAAACTTGTGGAGAGTATTCGGTGTGATGTGAGTCTCATACTGGATGGCTATCTTCAACTAGTTGTAATAGGTATGGAACATGGAATTTGACTAACATTGCTTATTCACGTCACTAGAATACCACAGTGTACTGAACTTCGCGGCCATAGGTTCAAAGGGCTCGATGTTCGGGAAGGTTGCACCGTCCGACATCTCCCAGGTGATGAAAGTGATCAGGATCAAAATCCAATTAAAGTGGAATTCATATCCCTGATATTGCACTTCCCTATTGTCTAGTTCCAACTAGTTCACCAGGTACTTCACCCAATTCATTTGTAGGCCCTCCGTGCACTTCCCTGCAAGGTCGACTACAAAACCAGTCACTTGTGTGGGTCGGTTCTTGTGGAATAAATTTCATGTGATCAATTTATAGGCTAGGCGTACTATGCCACTCTATATAGAGGCTACCTTGTAGCCTCACATTCCCTTCTCGACATCTCCATAAGTGTCCTTGATCCTTTGTGCGAGAGCACGATCCATGGATTTTCCAGGGTAGAAATTTTGTGGGTCAGGGCCTTGCATACTCAACCCTGTGATCTGATTGATCAATGTCAGATCCAATGTGATAAGATAGTTTAACCACAAGTATCTTCCATGGTAATAGGATAGAATTAACTTGACACATGCATTCACTTCTTGGTGCTTTCTGAAGTGAGGAATCTTCATGACATTAAGCAATGTGGATTGCACGAAGTTCATAGTCCATGACTGGGGAACTATCTTCGAATTCTTTCCCTTTGTTCAGGTCAGGTACTTATGTGGGGTGAGCATGTTGTAGACCTTGCTGTCATCAAGGTTGAAGTCGCTAAAATTAAGTGCTACAATCTTTTCTTGATCTACACGAACTACGTGTATCCCCTTCGGGAGGTATGCAGTGACCAAATCATACTCAAATTCTTTGGGCACACTATCGCGATTGATTGTGCCACTCAGAGGTGGTAGGTAGGTGGGAAATATGCTCAAAATCAACTTAACATTCATGATATCATCCCTATGCTTGGCTCACTTCTCATCGGATGGCCAGGGTGGTCCAACTCGAGCAGTTGACGAAGAGGATGGAAGTACTCTCATGGATGATGCTTGTGCACCTGTGGATAATCCTCTCTCTGACATGACTCTTTCAGTCATCAGGTCTATCAAAAATTCCTCAACAACTCTTTCTGCAGCGCTCAACTCTTCCGACATACATGCTCGGGGTTAATAATATCAGTTCCAGAGGGGTATCTTAGACACAATAACGAGAGAGAGAGAGAGAGAGAAGAAGCACGGTGATCACGGTATAAACTCAACATAGTCCATGGGCTCAAATTTTCAATTGGAAAAAGTTTTCTCGGTGCATGGTGCGGTGGGATAAATAGGTAACTTGACAATGGGTCACTTACAATGGGTATGAGGTCTTCATTAACTCTTGTTTGGTTCATTATGGTGTGGTCCAACAGTCTGATGAAGAACCATAATTTCCTTTCTTTCTGTTCGGAGCGTCGATTGAACAGTTATAATGTCCCCAACGACTATATTTCTTCACCATGGTGAAGTGCCATGTGTCACTGTTCTGATATCCCAATGAAGCTCCAATTTTGCATATTTTCCTTCTGTGAGGTTCCCTCTGGGACTTTCTGTAAATTTTCAATCCTAGCCCTCTGCTTAATTAGCTTTCTAGCCTTCTTTCCAGTGATATTCATCTCAGTATGTCTTTTTCCATTCTGATTCTTATCTTTGTTTGACATAGTCATTGCACGTTGTTGAGACTATTTCCTAAGATTCGAAGGTGATACTTCTTATTTGTCTAGGATAAGTAATTCAATCTTATCTGGATCCTCTAGTGTTCTCTCAGCTTCGAAATCTGGGTTTCTAGTGTTAAATAGCTTCGATCTACTCTCTTGTTCTTCAATCAAGTGTGCGATCCTTCTAGTCATGAAATATTTTAACTCTTGTTTCTCTGCTCCAAAACTTATTCTTCTTCCTTTTGTCTGGATTGATCTCTATCAATCCAAGGTTTTCCTAGTAACATGGTAAATGGGGCATTGTCTTCAACAAATTTAATAATCTCAAATTCTACTTCTGTCGAAGTTCCATTGGAATTCATAGGCATCTGGGCGAACCTTCCACATGGGTTTATCAATTTTCCTTTGAATAGTCTTGTTCCTCCTAATGAAGGGATCATAGCAGGCTTCCCTATGGCTTCCCAAGTTCTTTCTGTCATGATATTCACCCGTGTTTCTTCATCTAGAATACAATCAATGTCGAAATCTCCTATTCTTACCTCAATGCATTCTTTTTCCTTGAAGATCTCTGATAGTATGATATGTCGATGGTCATTCAGGGTCTCGTTTATTTGTAGCAATACTTTCTCTGATTCTTCTCAGGATTCTGCCATTTTTGGATCTGCCTTAGGGTTTTCTTTATTCAGATTCATTTCTTCCAGCTTAGCAATCATTCTAGGGAAATCCAAGACTTCATGGTCCATAGCTTTACAACAAATACAACTAGGTCTTTTCCCAGGGAATTCCTTAGCAATATGTCCTGGTCTTCTGCAACTATAATAGAGGGTTAATCCTCTCTTTCTTCTAAATGATCCCCAACTTTTCCTGTATTGCGCGCTATGGTCATAGGATCTAACCTGCAACAAATTCTCTCTAGGATTCTGTATCCATTTGTTAGTCCAAACATTCTTTCTATGCATAGGTATAACATATCTTTCATCAATCTTATCATATCTACTCATATCAAGCCTTGTTTCATCTATTAGTTCCCTAGTTTTCAAGCTAGAACAGAACCTATCAAACATACCTAGATCCATACTTTAGAAACAAAAATTTCCACTTATCTTACTTCTACAAAGTGTTGGGCCTCAGAAATGTCACATTTATATCCTCTTTTTCCTTCACTATTCCTTACATTTCATCGTCCCATTAACCTTCTATCATACCATTTCCATAATAATACTTGGGTTTCTCCTTATTATTTTCCATTGTATTCATTTCAGTATTATAAGTGAAGTTGTGATTAAATATTAGAAAAATAACATATTTTCATTATATATCAAGGTTGGATGAGTTTGATGATGTGTGCAGGCATATGTGAAGATTTTAACAGAGTCAAATATTACCACCTAGCCTCAAATTCGAATTTCATCTTCAAGCATATTCAAAGGAGAAGATCATGGAAGATTTAGATGGCATATCTTATTTAAGATATGTGAGAGATGTGTGGAGGATTTGAAKGGATCATATMTTCTAATAATAGGAAAGTAGTTGAGAATGGTTGAGAGAATAGTGGATCTGTAATTATGACACTCTTCAAGACTCTCATGTATATAAGAGAGTGTTCTCTCTTCATGAGGAGGATCATGCTATTCATAATTGGGAGAGTGAGAGATCATGTCATTCATAATTTAGTCTTGTAATTAGGAGAAGGGGATTCTTAGCTTTGTTATTCTTTCATGCTTTGTCATTTGACTCTTGTAATATAATTTGAGATTGATGTATTGTGTGAGCTCACATTTTTCTTTTGCCACTCAACTCTTCACATGTTGTATTTCTTTCCTAGATTAATTTCATTTCAGCAATTTAACTTAGATTAGTTCTACTTTAGTCTTGCTTATATAGTGTGTGTGCTTCGTAAGCCTACGAACCTTGGATTGACAAATTAAATATTTGGAAAAATACTACAACGAAATTAAACGACAATATTTCTGCCTAACATTTTGGCACCGCTGCCGGTTTCATTTTAGTTATAAAACAAAAGCACTAAAAACAATGAAACAAATTGAAAAATTGAAAAAAAAACAATATATATATATATATATAAAAAAAAAAAAAAAAAAAAAAAAAAACAAAAAATGTAAATGAGTAATTTAAAACTTTTTTGAAAATAGTAATAAATACTTGTTTTTAAGATTAAAATTTTTTTTTTTTTTTTTAAATCACTTTGGCGGAAACAATGATAGAACTAACAAGTGCAGACAACAGGTATAACTGCATTAATTTTCTACTTTGAATTTGTTCACATTTGTACTTAATCTTGCATTTCACATCTTACGTTGCTCTCACAAGTGTGATTGCAGGATTAGTATTCATATTGATTGCAAGAACAAGACGCTCATAATTCATGCTAAAGTGATTTTCAAGAATCACAAAATTCTTCAAAGAAAACATGTGATAGACATATTGAAGGAGCTGTTACACAGAAACAGTTTGTTGTTACACAGAAATATTTTTGTTGTTACACAACAACCATGCTGATACACTATTACTTCCACATTTTGCCAAATTTCATGTTGTGACACTATCCCATTTCTCCTTCAAAGCTAATTAATCATCATGGTGTTGAAGCCATCTTCCATTGCCTTAACTTTCATGACTTCACACACGCCTATTTTTCTGAGTTGCATACATTCCTTTATCTTTTTTTCTTTTTTTCCTTTCCAGTTTTCCTTATGAATAAAACAAACCCCTTTCCACGATCACATTTCCTTGCCATAAACCCTGTTGCTACTGAGATCTTTACATCTATAGTCCTACCAATATTTTTATAAACTCGCATTGACTAATGTGGGATTCCTTAAGGCCCACCTTTCAACAAGCTTGCCCCATCGACCTCAGCACCTTATCTAGGATATAGACTAGAGTTCTTTTTGAGTACCTAGAGGCTTACATGCCTTAATGGCAAGCTCTCTCGCTAGCAATCATGGGAATACATCAATGTCCCTTGATCGTTAGATCTTGCAAGTGGCTGGACATCAACCCATCTATTTGCACTTCACAAGATGTACTCGGGTACCTTGACACTCATTGTCATCACTAGTGAGTTTGTCTCGCATTGGTTAACAACATTCATCAATGGCCGGTAATCCAATGAATTCTCTTCATGCTCGACATCGACACATTCATTCGCATGATGAGAATTGTACCATCGATTTTATAGCAGGTGAAGACTATTCACTTCTTCATGATCCCCTCAGCAGTTGCAATAGTTTGATTTCAGATCTATGAGAGTTCCATATCCTCTACCTTCCATATTTCTCATGATTCTGTAGTAGCAGTTCAGATTCCTTCACTTCTCTTGATCCAACAACTACAACAACTACATCTACTTTTTGGGTAAGTGGATTTATGTTCTTTTCTAAGATTTAATCACACAATTCCTTATATGCTGACTTGAATATTTTGGAAAATTTCCTCGCCATGCTATCTTTCCTTCCATGAACTACACTAAGTTTCATGCGGGCATGCAACCAATTCATTTGGGGGGGGGGGAGCTCTTTCACCACATATTCATTACCATTATTCCATTTTACCATATCATCATTCCATTTATGATTCACTAACATTTCTTGTCCAACGAAAACTTTGTTGCATTTCGATTGATACACATATTGGCATGATTCATAAAGATAAAAAAAAAGGCTTTCTTATACACAATAAAACTTTCTTATGCACATTGATAGGTTATTATTTCTAGTGAGTATATGGCTAAATTATTTCAGCAAGAAAATAAATAAGTGAAATGAATGTTGTTAACACAAGAACCAACATCTTTTGTATTCATGGTTGTCACACAAGAACCAACCATAATAAAATTTCACGTGCTATTACACATATTTCACATGTTGTTACACATGTATTTTACATGTTGCTACTCTTGTATTTCAAATCCTGGAAATATTCATTATTAAAAGGACATCATCAATCAAAGCCATAGTCTAAATTCCAAAATTTCTTAAGAAGATCCATGCACGGTTGCATGAGGACATGCAACAAGTTGAGTTGGGGGGCATGTTGGGCCTCAAAAATGTCACATTTACATCCTCTTTTTCCTTCACGATTCCTTACATTTCATCGTCCCATTAACCTTCCATCATACCATTTCGATAATAATACTTGGGTTTCTCCTTATTATTTTCCATTGTATTCATTTCAGTATTATAAGTGAATTTGTGATTAAATATTAGAAAAATAACATATTTTCATTATATGTCAAGATTGGACGAGTTTGATTATGCGTGCAGGCATATGTGAAGATTTTAACAAAGTCAAATATTACCACCTAGCCTCAAATTCGAATTTCATCTTCAAGCATATTCAAAGGAGAAGATCATGGAAGATTTAGATGGCATATCTTATTTAAGATATGTGAGAGATGTGTGGAGGATTTGAAGGGATCATATCTTCTAATAATAGGAAAGTAGTTGAGAATGGTTGAGAGAATAGTGGATCTATAATTATGACACCCTTCAAGACTCTCATGTATATAAGAGAGTGTTCTCTCTTCATGAGGAGGATCATGTTATTCATAATTGGGAGAGTGAGAGATCATGTCATTCATAATTTAGTCTTGTAATTAGGAGAAGGGGATTATTAGCTTTGTTATTCTTTCATGCTTTGTCATTTGACTCTTGTAATATAATTTGAGATTGATGTATTGTGTGAGCTCACATTTGTCTTTTGCCACTCAGCTCTTCACATGTTTTATTTCTTTCCTAGATTAATTTCATTTCAGCAATTTAGATTAGATTAGTTCTACTTTAGTGTTGCATATATAGTGTGTGTGCTTCGTAAGCCTACGAACCTCAGATTGACAAATTAAATAGTTGGGAAAATACTACAACATAATTAAACGACAATATTTCCGCCTAACATTTTGACGTCGTTGTCGGTTTCATTTTAGTTATAAAACAAAAGCACTAAAAACAATGAAACAAATTTAAAAATTGAAAAAAAAACACTAATATATATATATATATATATATATATATATATATATATATATATATGAAAAAATAGAAAAACAAAACAAACAAAAAAAACAAACAAAAATTGCAAACAGGCACTTTAAAACATTCTTGAAAACAGTAATAAATACATGTTTTTACGTTTAACGTTTCTTTGTTTGTTTGTTTTTTAAATCACTTTGGCGGAAACAATGACGAAACTAACAAGTGCGGACAACAGGTATAACTGCATTTATTTTCTACTTTGAATTTGTTTGCATTTGTACTTAATCTTGCATTTCACATCTTGCATTGCTCTCACATGTTTGATTACAGGATTAGTATTCATATTGATTGCAGGAACAAGACGCTTGTAATTCATGCCGAAGTGATTTTCAAGAATCACAAAATTCTTCAAAGAAAACATGTGATAGACATCTTGAAGGAGTTGTTACACAGAAACAGTTTTCTGTTATGCATACATATTTTTTCTGTTACACAGAAACTATGCTGATACACTATTACTTCCGCATTTTTCCAAATTTCATGTTGTGACACTATCCCATTTCTCCTTCAAAGCTGATTAATCATCATGGTGTTGAAGCCATCTTCCATTGCCTTAACTTTCATGACTTCACACACACCTATTTTTCTGAGTTGCATACATTCCTTTATCTTTTTTTCTTTTTTTCCTTTCCAGTTTTCCTTCTGAATAAAACAAACTCCTTTCCATGATCACATTTCCTTGCCATAAACCATGTTGCTATTGAGATCTTTACATCTATAGTCCTACCAATCTTTTTATAAACTCATGTTGACTGATGTGGGATTCCTTAAGGCCCACCTTTCAACAGTCTTGCCCCATCAACCTCAACACCTTATCTGGGATATAGACTAGAGTTCCTTTTGAGTACCTAGAGGCTTGCATGCCTTAATGGCAAGCTCTCTCGCTAGCAATCATGGGAATACATCAATGTCCCTTGATCATTAGATCTTGCAAGTGGCTCGACATCAGCCCATCTATTTGCACTTCACAAGATGTACTCGGGTATCTTGAGACTCATTGTCATCACTAGTGAGTTTGTCTCACATTGGTTAATGAAATTCATCAATGGTCGGTAATCCAATGATTTCTCTTCATGCTCGACATCGACACATTCATTCGCATGATGAGAATTGTACCATTGGTTTTATAGCAGGTGAAGACTATTCACTTCTTCATGATCCTCTCAGTAGTTGCAACAGTTTGATTTCAGATCTATGAGAGTTCCATATCCTTTGCCTTCCATATTTCTGATGATTCAGCAGTAGCAGTTCAGATTCCTTCACTTCTCTTGATCCAACAGCTGCAACAACTACATCTACTTTTTGGGTAAGTGGAGGTATGTTATTTTCTAAGCTTTAATCACACAATTCCTTATATGCCGACTTGAATATTTTGAAAAATTTCTTCGCCATGCTCTCTTTCCTTCCATGAACTACACTAAGTTGCATGCAGGCATGC
>JZKD02S1825864.1:649521-667442 GCA_000966675.3 Picea glauca | reverse complement strand
GCCATAGTTGCTGCCAGATATGCTCCTTTGATTCTACCCCATCCTCTGAACCCTCTCCCTGCTGGAGACTATTTGAAATACATGCCCAAGTTCAGTGGTGAGGGAGATGTAACTGTTGAAGAGCACCTAACTTCCTTTTACAACTATGCAGACAACTTGAATATCGAGAGTGAAGATGTCTGGATGAGAGTCTTTTTCCAGAGCCTTGATGGGGAGGTGAGGAAATGGTTCTGGGGACTGGCCCCTGGATCCATTGCTGGCATTGAAGCCTTGGATAATGTTTTCCTGAGGCAGTGGGGAGACAAAAAATATTATATGTATTACATGACTGAGTTTGGGTCTCTGAAGAAGATGGAAGGAGAGTCTGTCTCAGACTTCTCCAAAAGATTTAATAATATGTACAACAAGATTCCTACAGAGATTAAACCCTCCGAGGCCTCTGCTCAAATTTCCTATGCTGGTGCATTTGACCCTGATTTCTGTCTCGTGTTAAGAGAAAGAAGAGCCACCTCTTTGGCTCAGATGCAAGATGCAACTATAGAAGTGGAATCCAATATATTGGCAACTGACAGATTGAGAAGCCAGGCTGACACAGACAGAAGAAAGGAGAAATCGGAAGCCTCAACTTCTGGCCCATCATTGCCCCACTCCCAAGTAAATGAGCTGACCCGAGTTATGAACCTCCTTAAAGAAGAGGTGGAGAGGTTGAAGGTGGAGAGGAAGCAAATGTACAAGGGCCCTTAGAACATCGAAAATAAAGGGGGTTTCAAAAGGCCAAATAATTTTGCTCCTCCAAATATGCACAGAGAGAAGCAAAGAGACAGAGACGACCAAAGGGTTCAGGCTCCGTTCCAGAACAATTTTATAGCTGATGAAGAAGAAGGGGAAACAGAAGAGCCTGAGCCTAAAATCCACAGTGTAGAAGTCACTCCCCCTTTCCCTCATCTGACCCAATCAACATATGAAGAGTCTCTCGTGGATAGTCAGCTAAACGAATTGAGCAAGGGAGACAAAGCTGGTGGTGGCCGAGGAAGGTATAACCTGAGATTCGATAAAAGAGAAGCAACACCTGATGTTCCCGAGCCATCCAATAGAGCAGAGAAGCCTGCCAATGAGATACTGGATGCTCACAGAGGTAAGAAGGCCCAACCTCTCTCTCCCATTGTTCATAATCATGTTCCTGAAATTAGAGAAATCCCAAAGCCCATGTCTTCTTTCAATTTCAAACATGAGGTTCAAAATATTAGGATTCCTATGCCCCTCACCGAGCTAATCAGACATGGGGAATTCAAAAAATGCTTCTCTGAGATGCTGAAATACAAAGCCTCATATCCTCTCGCAGACTCCATAAACCTCCAAGATGAAAGGCCTGCAGTTGTCCTAGGTCCCATGGTAGAAGACAGAGATGATTCATCCCCTCCCTTATACACCTCCCTGAACATACATGACAAGGTACTGCATAATTTCCTTATGTAATCAGGGGCCTCCCACAACCTCATGCCCAAAGCCGTCATGGAAGAATTAGGACTAGAAGTCACCCAAGCCTATCATGACCTCTATTCCTTTGAGTCCAGGTGGGTGCAGTGTTTTGGAGTGATTAAGGACCTAGTAGTCTCTTTGTTTCAGCTGCCCATGAAGAGTATGGTCATGGATATTGTGGTAGTCGATGTTCCCCCTAAGTTTGGCATGCTGTTGTCAAGATCCTGGATAAAGAGACTTGGAGGGACATTACAGATGGACCTCACATATGCCACCATTCCAGTCTTTGGAGGGGAACATAGGAGGCTGTACAGAGAATCCCATCTAGCCTACATTGTCAGTGACGAGGCCAACCCTACCAATCATCCTATCTATGCCTTAGACACTGATTTAGGCTCTAGTTTACTACAGCTCACCCACACCCCTGAAGTTTCCTCACAGATCAGAAAGTAGCCCATTCTTAATCAGGAAGTCTCCCCTCCAAATTCCTCTGTTTGGAAGATTTTCTTTGATGGAGCTTCCTCCAGTATGGGTGTAGGTGTCGGAGTGATATTTATAACAACTTGTCATGAGACCATCTCTCTGTCATATAGGCTGGAATTCGAGGTCACTAATAATGTGGTAGAATATGAAGCTCTGGTTCTGGGATTAAGAGCTACAAAAGAAATGGGAAACAAGGAGATGGCTGTGTTTGGTGATGCAGAACTGATTGTACAGCAGGTAAAAAATGTTTATCAAACTAAGCATCCTCAGCTCAGAAATTACAGGAATGAGGTATGGGACTTGGTTGATGATTCCTTCCTGGCCTTTAACATTTCCTACATTCCAAGGGAGGAAAATGCCTCAGCCGACTTCCTAGCTTTCACAGCCAGCGTGCTCGAAGTTCCCACATCGCCCACTGCCGAGTTTGACGTTGAAATAAAATACAAACCTTCTATACCAGAAAATATCAAACACTGGAAGGTGTTTGAAGATGATCAATAAATTGAGAAATTTCTCCAGTCCATTGATGACTTTTCCATAATGCACATAGATGAGAATCCTGAAGAGGAAGATGACCATCACCCTGGGGAATTTGTGAATAGAATTGCTGATCACCGGATCATTCAGCTACCGAGAAATCATATTCCGAGAGGATTGATCCCATTAGAAAGATTGTTTGAAGGGAATGATGTGGCAGTAAAAGGCAAGGTTTCAGGTGACGATGATGACACAGCTGAATGCAACATAGGCACACCTGAGGAGCCAAAGTTTTTCAAGCTGTCAAGAAGTTTGACTGAGGGGCAGAGGATCAAATATATCAAGTTACTGAAGGATTTTTCTGATGTGTTTGCATGGACCTACAGAGACCTCAAAACATATGACACATCAGTCATCGAGCACAAGATCCCACTAAAAGAGTAGGCTAAGCCATTCAAGCAGAAGCTGAGACAGATAAATCCCATGTTACTGCCTATCATGGAGAAAGAGGTAAAGACGTTGTTGGATGCCCAGATCATTGTCCCCTTGAGATATTCAGAATGGGTGGCCAATTTGGTCCCGGTGAGAAAAAAAAGTGGAGAAATCAGACTCTGTGTCGATTTCAGGAACCTGAACAGAAGTTCGAGGAAGGACAATTATCCCCTGCCCAACATGGAACACATTTTACAGAGGGTCACTGGCACATCCAGGATGTCCATGATTGATGGTTTCTCTGGATATAATCAGATATCAGCCATGCCTGAGGATAGAGAAAAAACAACCTTCATCACTCCTTGGGGCACATTCATGTATGCCAAAATGACTTTTGGACTGATGAATGCAGGAGCAATGTTTCAGCGAGCCATGGACATAGCATTCATCGGGGAGAAGGACCAGTTTGTGGTGATATATCTGGATGACATCACAGTTTTCTCTAAGACTGATAAAGAGCACTGCTGTCACTTAAAGAGAGTTTTCCTGAAATGTCGGAGATATGGCCTATCTTTAAACCCCAAGAAATCACTATTTTCTATGCGGGAAGGAAATCTACTAGGTCGCATAGTGTCAGCAGAAGGGGTAAGGATTGACCCAGGCAGGGTGGAAGCGATTCAAGCCTTGTCACTTCCCCGGTCTAAGAAAGAATTTCAGGCATTTTTGGGGAAGGTCAACTTTCTGAGGAGATTCGTCTCGAACTTTGCCGAGCTGATGAAACACATTACGGACATGCTCAGGAAGGGCCATGAAATAAAGTGGACTGTTGAATCCAGGGGATCTTTCACCTAGATAAAGAAAGCATTGACTGAGGCACATGTGCTGATCAGTCCCGATTATTCTAAAGATTTCCTGATTTTCTCATTTGCTTCTGATGACTCAATAGCAGCAGTCCTATTGTAGAGAAATGATCAAGGGCGAGAGCAGCCCATTCCCTTCTTCAGCAAGGCATTGAGAGATACTGAACTCAGATATGAGATCATGGAAAAACAGGCCTACGCATTGGTGAAAGCTCTCAAGGCTTTCAGAATCTACGTCTTTCACTCAAAAATCACTGCATATGTCCCTTCAACTTCTGTGAAGGACATCCTTATACAGCCTGACATAGACGGGAGAAGGGGCAAATGGATAGCTAAGATCCTCGAATTTGACCTGGAAATTAAGCCCACTAAGCTGATAAAGGAACAGGGTTTGGCCAAGTTATTGGCTAAATCCAATTACAAAGCTCTGGAAATTAACTGTATCAATGAGAAAGCTGATTCATCCAGCAGTAATTCCCATATCACCATACCACTAGCAGCATGTCCCTGGTACAGGGACATCTTGTACTTTCTGCAGGAATTAAAGCCCCCTGATGGACTAGGAAAGAGTAGGGCCAGAGCTTTAGAGCTCAAAGCGGTCAAATAATGCCTCATTGGCCGAGCCTTGTATTGGAGAGACCCTCTGGGGATATTATTAAGATGTCTGGACCCGTTGCAAGCACAGAAAGTGATGTTCGATTTTCATAGCAGTCTCTACGGAGGTCATCATTTTTGGAAGACCATAGCCCATAAGATCCTCTGGGCTGGGTATTACTGGCCTAATTTGTTTACCGATGTCTGCAAAGAAGTCAGGGCTTGCGTCAAATTCCAGAAGTTCTCAGGTAAGCAGTAACTCAAATCTCTTCCATTAAAGCCGGTAGTAGCTTCAACACCTTTTCAGCAGTGGGGATTGGATTTCATCGGAGAAATTCATCCTCCCTCAAGTGGCCAGCATAGATGGATCCTCACTGCAACTGATTATTTCACCAAGTGGATAGAGGTTGTCCCCACCAGGAGCACTTCTCACAAAGTAATCATCAACTTCTTGGAAGATATCATAGCCAGATTTGGCTGCCCAAGTAAGATTTTCACTGACAATGCCTCCCCCTTTAGGTCTGAGCCTCTGATCAAATTTTGTGAACAATTTGGGATTTCATTAGTTCACTCTACTCTATACTATCCTCAAGGAAATGGACTGGCAGAGTCCTCCAATAAAAGCCTAATCAATCTTATCAAAAAGATGTTGGAGGAAAATCAGAAGGCCTAGGACTCAAAGCTCAAATTTTCTCTCTAAGCCGATCGAGTGACAACCAAGAAGTCCCTGGGTCTCTCACCTTTCCAACTGGTTTACGGAATAGAGGCCATTTTTCCCACTCAGCTTGCCTTACCTGTGGCAAATTTCCTCCAGGTCCTTGAAGGAGAACCTAATCACATACTCAGAAGAATTCATCAAATGGTGGAAGTGCAGCAGTTCAGAGAACAGGTCATGGTCAGAGCCCACAATCATTAGTAGAAGATCAAACATGCTTTTGACAGGAAGAACAGAAAGAAGGAATTCAAGCCAGGTGACTTGGTACTCAAGTGGGACGTGCCCAGGCAAGACAAGGGAAAACATAGTAAATTTGATGCCCTCTGGTTGGGGCCTTTCAAGATCCTTGAAGCATATTCGAACAACACATACAAGTTACAGGATTTGGAAGGCGAAGAAGTTTTTAATGGCCCAGTGAATGGGCATTTCTTGAAAAAATATTTTCTGTGAGCCATAGTTGGCTCTTTTTGTTTTGTTTTGTAAATATTGTTTTTGTTTTGTTTTTCGGACTAATAAATGACTCCATAGCCCAACAGCAAAGGCACTGAATCTACAAAAGAGTTCTTAGAGCATCACAGGGACGACTCTATCCCCCATGGAGCCAGATGTTAGCGATATTTATTGTAAGGGGGGTTAGAATGCAAAGGAATGGGTAAAAAACTCACTTGTCCTAAGCTCAGGTGCTAATGTGACCAAAATTAAATGAAAAGCAAGTCTGGACGGCTAGGATTACGACGCCTGGATCAACGACGCAAGTGTGATTCCGGACCCCCCCCGCCTTTCTACCTTTAAGTGGAGGGGGGGGTCCCGGAATCCGGGGTGCACCTCTTCGATGGCCCAGATCAGTGCGCCCAGATCAACGACGATGAAGGAAATTCCAGACCCCCCTTGCCTTTCTACCTTTAGGCGGAGGGGGGGGGGTCCAGAATCGTGTTCACAGCTTTCCAACGGCTGAGATCTTAGCGCCCGGATAAACGACGCTCATGCAATCCACATCATCCTCGACTGCTCTGTGTTTGCGCGCGTGGGCCCTTCTCCCGTCGCATCACCTTCCAACCACCGTTCTCCTGCAGCCATGTGTCATCCATCTATCCCTCCTTTATGGTCTGCGTGGTCTTCCTCCCTTCTCATCATCCACACACCATCTGCCACGCGTCTCCTTCCCTCCACGTCATCCTCCCCCTAAAAATGTGTCCATCACACTTATTCTTCCACCTCATTCGCTTATCGCATTTTTCCATGATTCCCCCTTGCAATCTCTCTCTCCCCGCCATCGTGGCCCCTTCACTTCGTTCCTGTGTCCCACCTTCCGCGTTGTTCTCCTCGCATATCCTTTGAGCCGGTCAGTTATTCCAGGTGGCTGCATGGGAGGCCCTCTATGTCCAAAAGGTGTCGAGTTGGCCGGGCCATCCTCAATCCCGATGTTGCAGTTATTGAAGCGGTTGGTGGTGGTTAGACATCTCCTCCGCCATAATGGGAAAGCACGGCCATAAATTTAAGGCACGTCGATTCGCCGTTGGAATTGTCAAAGAATTAAGATTGTGTCTGACATAAGTTGCACAATATTTCAGATGTTGACTGTCAGAAGCCATGCAGACGCAAATATTTCAATGCAGTGTCTTGGTTTCGCTGCTGTCATTGTTTTGAGTATATGAAGGCGTTTTCGCCATTTTTGTATCTATCGATGGTTGAGATGAGCTCCCGGTTGTAAATATTTAATGAAGCACTGATGCTCTGGTTATGTATGAAATTTTGAGACTTCTTGCCTGATGAATGCTAGTTTCTTTTACATCTTTGTTCCACTGTGTTAGAATCGCTCAGAATTGGAGGATCCAGTCGAACCATAGCTGTTATAGGATGATGTTGGCAGGATCACTGTAGCGGTTATGATGTTTCTAGCCAGTTCTTGTGATTTTCTCGGCACTGAGTGACTTAGAATTGGAGGATCCAGTCAAGTCCCCCCTCAGTTTCTTGAGACCCTAAACCAAGATGAGCTTGCATTTAGTGTCTTTCTTCTGCAGATAGCTGTAAGCCTGTTGCCTAAAGCCGTCTGTTCATTTCCCTCACCAAGTCTTCCACCTACTCACCCTTTATCAACTCACTGGCTGAAGTTGGATCAAGACCTCCTTTGTCACCATATGTACCAGACTCAGTTCCCTAGTTAGAGTGATATCTCCTCGAGTTTTCCTCCATTTGATCACCCCTTTTAAAAACAAATCGTGACATTAAACTGATGGGCGTCGGGCTCTGCTCCTGCAAGCAATCCAGGAGTGACTTCCGGCTCCAACACACTCCACTACATGCTCAAATTATAAAACAATATTACTAATTTGTTTCTTATCTATCTCCCTCAACAGATTAGCTTCTGTCAGTTATTCTTCTCTCTAGTCATCTCCCTGCACTGACACAAATTCAATATTTTCCAGCTGCTCCTCAGGATGGAATCCCTCTTCATTTTTCATGACCGTATCCTCCTAGTAGTATTTTTCTATCGCTAGATTGCTCAACCAATACTCCAACATCCTTATCTCCTTCTCCCATGGAGTGAGCATCTTGTATGTATTCTCTTCTTCCTTCATCTCTGGGGAAGATTCTAATATCTTCTCTTTCTCCTCCATGATAGTCCTTTTTTGTTTTCTCTCCTCTTCTAGACCTTCAACATGTGCACTGATCTCAATTGGTCTTCTTGGAAGGAATATTTCGATTCCCCTAATCATCAGAATAAATTTTTGATCCTCCTCTATCATCACTCGTTGTTGATTCAAACTCCTCTATGAGTTATTGAGACTCTCAGATAGTCTCACTTCTTCCTTTCCTACCTGGAAATCAAAATGTTCTGTATGGCCCTCCTGGTAGTCTATGAGATCTCTAGCCGGTCTCTTCTCCTCCTCATAACTGAGGGTTTATCCAATCTCTGGCTCACAAATGAAAACCATATTCTCCTCTATATCACTAAGGTTTTCAACCTGCCTCAGCCACCTCCTCAACATCTATCACTGCCTCTGGGAAACCACCTGCTAGATGGGCCACTTCACCTTCTGCTTCATGGGTCATTCATGCCTCCAACTTTCTCTTGCTTCTTGGTACATCTTCAACATTATCCTGTCGAGTTCTACTCGGATATCCTTCAGCTCTTTATCCCTCTTCTCTTTTATAACATACTTTTTGTCATTTCCTTGACCTTTTCTATGGCCTTCAGTAGCCATTTTATTTTTCTTCCTTTAACATTGCAACTGGTTCTTCTCCTTCATCCCACCTAGATATTTGTTGATTGCTTCCCTATGGAAAAACATATTCATAGAGCATCATCACTTTGTCTCTATATTCCCTTTCCCACTATATACAGACAATAATCGACTCTGATACCACTTGATGTAGACCGCCTCCCACTTCGGGGACTCGTGCAACCTACTAATCTAGGATAGTTCATAAACAAGGAGACAAATCAGCTCCTAGGCTCTCTCTGAGCCCTCAAATTCATTACACATACCTTAAAATATTCTTCCCAAATGTAAAATCTTCCTTTTGGGGGTCCCTGAGCACTAACAGAGCCTCTCTCGAAACTGTGGGCTAAATCTCCAAAATCTGAATAATTTGGGGCTTCGGAGCCTTTGAACTTCGGGAGTCCCAACAGAACAGGACCCAAAACCTTATGAACACCGAAGTGACGAAGTTCCTAACCACCAACATGGATCGACGATTCAAAACATATTCCCTAATCAATGACAAGGATCAATTTTAGAAATGTAGGCTTCAATAAATCTTCTCGTTCCAACGCGCCACTCTCAAAGAGTCGAACACCTAATTAGATCAGATGACTATCCTTCCTAAATGGATCAATGGTTGATACTCCACTTCACAACTCCAAGATTTGGGGTTTCCCATGGAACTGTACCTCCAAACCCCTAAACACACAAACCAAACAAGAGGAAGGAATCTATGGCCCTCGATAAATTTCAAGATCTATAGCTCATAGGAAACTTCAGGGCTATGTGCTTCAGGTCGTTCTGATGTGCCACACTTCCTATCCCCGAGAGTGTTGATCAAGAAAAATTTGAAGGACAAATATTAACGATCCTTCGCCATTCAGAAATCAATGGCCACGATGAGCTCCTAGACTCTGAGCTTTGGAAGTCTTGGTTGCTCTAGCATGCGATACCTCTAGAGTATTGAACTTCTGGAGCTCCATATCTCCGGCCACATACTTCCTCCTTGACCAATGGTTGAGATCAACTCCACTCTTCAAATCTTCAGGAATATTTCACTCTCTTGCCACAATTCTCCAATGCCTATGGATATCTAGACTGCCAGACTACCAGATCTGGCACCACGTGTCCACTGTGATGGAAGACTCAGATGAACTCTAGCCTCGGGGCGTTCTCGAGCCCAATTTATTTTGCCCAAATTTCCTTCAAAATGCCTCTCCTCTAGAGTGTTATATATGTTGACCCATCCACTGAGATCAACGATGGAGATGAGCTCCCTTGTTCGGAGCTTTGTGTGCCTTAAGAACTCTTGCCACAACACTTCCTTCCTCCCAGAGTGCCAATCTTTCAGACTCCATAATATAATGACACCTGTCCTCCTGCTCGATGGATGGGATGCACTCGGGGACTTCGGGTGTTCCTACAACTTAAAATTTTCATATCCTCTGAAGTAGAATACTTTCGGACCCTCCCTAATCCATGGACAAGTGTCCTCAATCAACAACCGACTCAGATCTTGTTCAGGCTTCGAGATTTTTCAATCCAAGTCACACCCCACCTCAGATATTTCAGAGTGCTAATTCTCTGAACCACGCGAGATGTCTCCATGTGTCCCTCCTTAATGGACAAATTTGATGACCTCCATCCTTTGGGCCTTCAGGAACCCCACACAATACTACACTTTGTTTCTTCTGGAGTACTGGACCTCCTGACTACCAGATCTTTTGACATGTGTCCTTGTCGATGGACACTCCATATCCACTTCAACTCCCTAGAACTTCGGGAACCTCAATGTCTTCTCGACCAAGATCCTCTAGAGAGATATACCTCCAGACTCCTATATATGTTAACACACGCCCCTTCAAATTGATGGCCCAGATGAACTCTTGGCTCTGGGACTTCGATAGTATTCATTCCTTCGCATTCCAAACCTCCCGAACGCACAAAGTTGGAAGGACTTCACCAATTATCCTTCATGCAGCTCCACCAAATCTGATGGTTGTCTATCCATGCACCTAGATCCAATGACTAGGATATGTTCTCCTTCGTCGCACTCCTCCTTCTGTCTGGACAAATATTTAACGGTCCAGATATATTCTTGCAACCAATCGAATGGTTGTTGTAACTCCTTTGTTGCTACAACTATGATCTTCCATCTAAGGAAGGATTTATTCAAATAATTTCATAGATTCAACCTTTGAACCTTCCTCTGCAAGGTTGTCTTCTTAGCCTTGGCTTGTGTTTTGAAAATGATACTCCTCCTAAGATTTGAAGTTGAAATAATTTCTCCCTGCTCACTCCTCACACTTCTCCAGTCTCAAACTTCTCAACACTTTGACTAAGTGTTGGCTCGATGCGCACCTTTCATGGGTATTGTTTTCACACTTTCACTATTCTCCTCTGAACTTGAAATTTCTCAAACCCCTAAGGGACTTGCCCTTTTTCTTCATCAAGTAACTTCTTGTGCCCTCTTGGCACTCCACACTCTACCTTATGAGCTTGTGAACTCAAATATTTTTCCTCGGGTGCACTCCTTGCACTTTCCTTCCAAACTCGACTAACAATTGACAAAGTTTCATCTCTGTGCATTCCCTTCACTCTAAGCTTCTGAGAGACTCAGTCTTGAAGATTTTCCCGAAAATATTTCTACACCCTTCTGGTGCTTCTGTACAGACTTACATTGCTTCTCCTCAGAGTATTCAGTAACTATGGTGTGCTACTCTTGCACTACTCCTTTTTAGATTTATGATTCTAGTGTTCCCACATGGCACACTCTTCCTTGAACTCGAAACAGAGTCCAAAATGAACTCCTTGTGTTGGCTTCACAAATTTTTCAACACTATGGTGTGCACTCCTTGCACATGCCTAAGAGCTCATAACTACTCAGAAAATGGAAGATAGATAAATCTATATAAATCCTACAAATGAAACATATATGCATCTAATGGCATATTTAAACACAAAGTAACCACATAAATAATTCAAAGACATTCAGAAGAACTCATAAAACACACAGAAACTTCATGGGTAGGAAAAAAAACTGCTCTTTGTATTAATATCATAATGCTTTGTACAAGTTTTACAAGAATGGACTGCAATCGAGTCTCAGTTATTTATCCTCTCCTCTCTTGAGCTCTCTACAACTCTCTCAATTACTGAATTACTCACTAATTTTCTAATGAATTTAAAAAATAAAGATCTTTTACAAAGAAATGGCTTCTCACACCTTCCTCCATCTACCTCATTAATTTCATTTAATTTCCATCTATTCTGAATCATATCTAGATTCACCTACTTGTCAACCATTAAAGGTGACTCTACTCATTACAATAACTCGACTTGTCAAGCACATGGGCTTGGCCTTCCCTGAGCCTCCAAACATTAACTTACATTTACATACATTAAAATTTTAAATTTAGGCTCAAAATGAGAGGGCTAGCACTTCTCTTCCCTTGGAATTTGTTCCTCCTTTTGCATTGATGCATTGGTGCGTTTACTGAGGTGGAGCAATGCTCCTGCATCAATTCATCATACAAATTTAGAGTATTTGGTTGATTTATTGGCCGTAATCCATATATAATTTTTTCAATTTGTTTATGATAGAGAGGGTTCTTGGCCAATTCAATTAAGGGCACATGTATTTTTATTCTTCCCAACTCATGCTCAATGTTAAAAGGTGCAACATTTTTATCATCTTTTTTCTGTTCATTATTTCCTTTCATTAGTTCTTGAGTATCAACCTTTTTTTCAGTATATACTGCTTCATTTGTTTTATCTTTAGATTGATTCAAAGGTAACTTTTTAGGCTGTGGGTGATTGTCTTGTTTACCAGTAGTTGGTCTTGGCCCGAGATCATATTTTTTTATGTAATTCATCTTGCAAGTCATCAACAAACATTTTATATTGAGAATATGACAATCCCAATTGGCTCATGTCTTTATCGAAGTGGTGTTTCTTGGAACCAAGATATGTCTCACAGTTAGTCTGAGTTAGACGGATAACACCAATTTCGTCTAGAAGCAAACACATCTCTTCTTGAAAATCAATATATTCTTCATCTCCAACATCATCGAGTAGATTGTTATCATTATTGTTCTTGGAAAGGGTTTGAATAGGTTGATCTTCATTCCTTCTTTCCCTATGCAGGATTTGTGGGATAAAAAGTCTCCCAAATTGATTTGTATTTATGGGTCCTCCTTCCCGAGGAAATTTATTAGGATTATTACTTTCAACCTCCAATTTGGTTAATTTATTTGATAGATTCCTGATCATTCTAGACATTTCTTTAATCTATGCATCTTGACAATATTTATTGGAGCCAGAAGTACCAGCTTCATATTTTGGTTTCTTCTTATATTTATCACCTTGGTTTTCTCTAGGTTTAAGTTTTCTCTAGGAATTAATATTACCCTCAATATATATGGAATCATCTAGCATTATAAGCAAGGTTGTGTATCTCCTCTCTATTAACATCATAGAAAAATCTGCTGCAAAATTTCCAGCATAGGTAACCTTTGTTGTTTCTCAAGAGGGTTAAGTATCAACAGGAATTTTATTGTAAATCTTGTGAAACCTCTTATTAAAATCCACCACATCTTCCCACACCTTATTTAATGATCAAAACTCAAATAAATAATAAATATGATCTCTCTTTTCTCACCACTGATGCATAAAAATTGTTTCTAAGACAAGACAATAATTAATTGAGTCAACAGGTAATCCACTGAACCATTTCCTATCATCTCCCTCCAAGTTTTGGGGAAAAATCCTCATAAATACATCATCATTTTATATAAAACAATTATCAATGAAATATTGAAAGGATTCCATATTTTCTTCATAAGTAATATTCTTCTCCCCGTCATACTTTGGTAATATTTTAAGGTAATTATTAGGGATATTATGAACATTCTAAGGAATATTTAAAAGGCCATATTTGGCTACTACCCATGGATTTATTGGTGGTGGAGGTGATGGTGGATTTCCACCACCCTTTCCTGTTATGGAATAATTCCCCTACAGACATGTGAATTTTCCCTTGAAATATAGACCTCTCTACCAAGACATAAAACTACTTCTGGTCACTACCATTCCTATAGATTAATTATCTCCATTGAAAAAGAGAGTAAGATGGATAGTATTATGTACCTCACTTTCAAATTTTGTCCACGTTGCTCCAATCCACAAGTTCCGAATAGTACATGAGATGGATAACAAAAGAAAAATGGTTATATCCTACTCTAATGAATTAGACAAAATTGATCTATCTATGAAGGATTAAAACAAGCATAGACAAATATATTTAGACACATATTAGAAGGAAACATGACAAGTATATTGATGATAAATTTAAAGAGATACTTACAATCATGGATGGTGTTGCAACAAATTCTCCAAGTCCTCCTCGTCTAACCCCTTGCTTGAAAGATCCACGATCAGAATGACAATGCTTTTGTTGATTATTTTCCTGCCTTAATCATCATGAGAATACATCCATTTATATTCTTTGGGAGGCCCAACCACCTTGGTTATATTTGGGATTAGTTGAGGATATGACTCCATCATTTGTGATATCTCCCTTAGATGCATCCTAAGGGTTAGATTCGATCCAAACCAACTATAATCATCCATATTTGTCCTTAGAGAAAAGGGGATTTCTTCTCAAGATTTTCTCAACTCATCGACACTCCTTCACAATGGGAAACAAGGTGCTACAATGCTTCCTACTAGATAGACAAGGAGCGCTAGTGCTCCCTGCATATGAGTAGGGGAGCGTTGATCTTCCAAAAATTTCCAAGATGACCAATTCTCATAGAAAAACACTTTGTTCCGACTGTCAAATGACGGGGCTTCTTCTTCTAACATGTTTAAGGGGTCATATCAAGTGTTCTCATGGTGTCTTACGCTATGCAACACTTATGCAAAGAAAATGCAACACTTGTAACAAAAGTGTGACTCTTATGACACTTACGACAATGAGAATGTGACATTATCAAAGTGAGGAAATTTGAAGTGTAAAATATTCCCCCCCAAAGTGTGAAGTCAGAATATGAAAGATGATGGACGAAACACTTTGTAGGTTCTTTGAAGCGAGGGTACGGAGTTGGGTAACCTAGTAGAAGCTGCAGACAACCATCAAACGAATGTTAATACATGTTCCAATCCCTAGGCATGCATACCTATGCTCGGAGTACAAGTGACTCAAAGTATGGCTGCCAAAAATTACACTGTGGATTCATGGTGGTATTGACTAAGGGTATTTCCACCAGTGATACAATGTGGATCCATACTTCTATGGCATGAACTGATTGTAGCCACATAGAATACGTAGTTGAGCTATGGGATGATAAAACATAGCCACATACCAATACACTGTGGATCTGTGTGACAACATAAGTATCATCATGCTCAAGTGACTTCCTTCACATCATAGTAAAAGTAGATATTAGAATGAATGCTCAACCCAAGTTCTTTGTCCCGATCCCAATGTGGTATGAATCTAACCATGTGAATAGATTTTTTGATGTCAAACATGGTAGACACCACTTGATTACTGGTCATTGAGGTAGACTATTAACAAGTGCAAGGGAAACCACCAGTGATGTCAATGATTCCAAAGGTACCCTTGTACAATCCAACAAATGTGAATAAATGAGATTGGGTCGAACATTCGTGGACTCATCAGATCAGAGGTCAATGATGTAAACCTATTATCGGAAGTGAGGAGGCCTACCATTGAGGCATGAAGGTCCAAAGTTACTAACTGGTTTCTAATTCTAATTCCTGGATGATGTGTTGAATTCGACAGGAAAATACTCATCGAAGGAGGGCCTTGACATATCCCCCATCATCGACACGAAAATGACACAAGAAAGTGATGAGATATAGAGAATGAATCATAGAATGACACGGGTATGGAAACTGGTAATTTTGTAGATTGTTGACTCTCGAGGCAGATACTTCCCTTGAACATTGAGACATGACATGAGACTTGGCAGCATAAACGCAAAGTGGAACAAAACATAATGCAATGGGTGTTGAGACATTCTTTAGATGGATCAAAGGAGTGGAAAGACTTGTAGGATTGGTTCAATGAAGAGGTTTAGAGAATTATCCAAGTGTTTAGTGTGAAGGTTAAAACCAAGTATCGTGTTCAAGGGTGACTGCAAGATATGTTTACAAAATTTCTCAAGAAACTTGACCCACTTCCTTCAATTTCCCCCCCATCCAGATAGATGAGTAACTCTTTTTAATTTAATGAGATCGAGGAGGATAACACATGCTCGATATAACCCACCTTTGGTAAGTTCCTCTTCCTTTGTTTAACGAACTGGAATAAGTAAGGGTTCATTCCCAGATGGGCCCTTCGATGTGTAGTTTAACGAGTCCAAAGAAGGAAAACTCGATGGTTTTTCATGTTTATAGAGTCTGAAAAGAAATTAAAGGAGACTCCAGGGTTGTCCTTTTTCGTAATTTTAGTCCTCAAGGTCCAAAAAAAAGATAAACTATTACTCGAAAGACTCCCTTTTGAACCTTTTAACGAGAGTGAAAGAAAGAAAGATCACTCGACAATCTTTTCATATTTAGAGAGTTTGAAAAGAGATTAAAGGAGACTCTAGGGGATTCATTTTTCATATAACATTTACGAGTCCGAAAAAGAAATAAAAGTATACTCGATTACATTCTCATGTATTTGTGAGCATAAGAAAGAACAAAGACTAAGCTCATTGGTTATTACAAGGTCATCAAAAGAATTCTACTCAAATTCCTATAAAATCAAGTTGTTATGGGCACAAGACACTAGTAATTTCTTGAAAAAATAATAAAAACCCAAAAAACAAACTTTATAACAAGGCGAAATAACCTAATTGACCATATCAAATATCAAAATAGGTTAGAAATTCATTTTTACCGTTGTGTTTTACAATTCTCCTTTAGGCATTGGATTTTTACCTCTTTTGGAGCATTTTTCAAGCATTGATTGTGGGAGCTGTGAGCAACCATTTTCATATTTTTCCAGACCAGGTTGGTTGTATCTTCCTTCTCATCCTTTTTCATGCTTTTTTACTGCATTTTAACCTATATTTTAGGTGTTCTAGGCTCCTTGGGAAGCCCTAGAGCATCGAATTGGATCAATGATCCATCATAGCATTGAGGGGAGTGTCTATCGTGATTTCAATGCATTGGTGCATATGTCTAGGGCACGCTAGCACTCTGTATGATACTTTGAGGGAGCATTGGGTGTAGAACTAAAAAATTCTTTGTTTTTTTGGCTAAAAAGGAGATTTTTTTTTTCATAAGGATTTAGCTAATGATGATTAATTGATGTTTTTGTAGGTTTCATCTATAGCTAGCCATGATTGAGTGGAAAGAGTGTGAGAATGATTTTGATGATATTTCCACTCTCCAATACCCTAAAGTGAGGGTGGCCTTGTGTAACTATGGTTTTCTCAAATACTTCAAGCTCCAAAACATCAGAAAAGAAGTATTATTGCTTGAGTACTTGATTGGTCTATGGGACGATGTTGATCAAGCGTTCCGAGGAGAACCAAATATGCTTGAAATTGAAATTTTTTGATGGGGCTCTTGAGGTGAGAGGCATCCATACTCTTGTCCACACACTAGGATACTCCACAATTGATCGAGGCATACGTTGTTGAGCATTGCATACCAGGGTCACGGTTGGTGGGAGGACTGATTATGATAAAATATGTGAGTGATCTAGCACTTCAATCCATTTTATTCACCATCACCAAGTTGGCTAGGAGCACCAATGTCCACATGGATTCTAAATCACATATCTCTTATGCCATATAGTGTTTGGAACTGAGATTGTTCAACTGGAGTGCAGGGTTCCTAAGGAGCGTCAAAGAGAAAATATCCAAATGCAGGACTGGCAGACATAAATAGTTTGGATACAGTTTTTTCTTGGTTTCGTTTTTCTTAGAGAGTATCCCTCAGATGCATCCACAGGTTGCAATGATAGCACGTCTTGTAACCGATCCTCGTATGGAGAGGTGGACCAGTCTTTCCGCTAGGTTGGAGAATGATCCCTCTACTTTCAAATTTACTGTTGACTTCTTTGCATGGTGGAGAAGGCAATTAGTGGTGATTGAGGAATTCCCCTATGATGGGGTATATTTCATAGGCAGTGTAGAATTAGTACTCCCCGAGGTCATATAGTGGGATGCATCATGTACGAAATATAACCATAACCTTGTAACCAATATTTTTGTTCATTTCCTATATGTTTCTTTTTTACAATAAGGGATCTAAAACATATTGTTTTCATCATGCAGACTGAGGTGCATCATGTCTGACAGATATGCTAGCATTGGGGCACTGTGGGGATGCACAGACAATAGGTGAGCATGGCGTCATAGTGGGATGAATCCATGAGGTAGAGAGAAACCTTTGGGTCTTGACAATGGGTGTACCTCCCTTGAGGAGGCGAGATGTGCCTTTACACTTGTAGTGACACATACTTGGGGTCCCTGAAAGCCTCAACCATTTACTATGATGGGTGGCATGAGCAATAGTGTACTTTTTGGAGCACAACGTGATACATGAGGATGAGTAGATTCCTCATGTATTTTGTAGTCCTTATGATGATGCCATGGGAATGAAGGCCCAAGATTTTCCTCATTGTGTACTTTTATATGATGTACTTAAAAA
>JZKD02S1825864.1:613785-649355 GCA_000966675.3 Picea glauca | reverse complement strand
CCAACATGTAATTTTCTAACGAATCTGAATTTGTATTGAGTTCTCTCGATATGTGTCTGTATTGGATAAATTCAAAATATCTTTTGAGATGGTGAACTTTTAGGTGGAGACGTAGTAAAACCAATTTGTGAATGACATACTCATGATTAAGTTGATGGACCACGAGTTGAGAGTCTAGCTTGATGATCAATTGAGTTATACCTAGAGAGGAGGCTTCAGTTAAAATTTTGATGACGACATGATATTCTGCCACATTATTGGTCACAAATCCTAGGAAAATTCTTCATGAAATCACTAAATCACTAGAGTGGTAGATGACCCAAGTTTCATAAGCGATGTTTTGGGCGTGTCGACTAGCGCCATCTGAAAACTTGAAATAGATGGGAAAGGGTGATGTCCTCTGCAAATTCAATCACAAAGAAAAGTATAAGTAGCTGAGACAAATCTCGTGCATGCAAAATAAAATACACACCAATTCAAGAGTATATAGTACAGTAATGTACAAAGCACACATGCAAGATATTCTATGCATAGTACTTCTTGAGGTAAATCCCTTTTCGGGGCTCACCGAGAGATATTCCATCATAGTATACTAACTCGTAGGTGCCTTTGTGTAACACATGTTTTATGATGTAAGGCCCATGCCACATGGGTTCTAACTTTCCAACCCCTAGTTTGTCATTATCTTGATCATAGACTAGGACTAAATCTCCTTATGCGAAAGCACGAGGTTGGATGAATTTTTCATGTGTTTTTGATACATCTCATTGATGAGAGCGACATTGCGATGAGTTTGTTCCAACTTGGTTAAATACAGGAATTGTTCCTCTTCAGAAGAAGTGTGAGGTAGGATTTCTACATCAAGTTTCAATGAGGGGATCTCTCATTCCATTGGTAACACTGCTTCTATTCCATATTCCAACTGGAATGACATGAATCCAGTTGCATTTTTTACTAAAGTTCGATAGGCCTAGAGTGTAAAGAAGAGCTTTAAGTGCAAAGAAGTTTTGTTTTCTCCCACCATGCATTGAAGCATGGTCTTCAGAACCTTGTTGATGGCTTAAACTTTTCCTTTCACCTAAGGATAGTAGGGGGATGAGTTTTCATGGTGAAAACCCAACTTAGTGTGCAATTCGCCCATCATCTAGTTCTAGAAATGTGATCCATGATCAATTACCATAGCTTGTGGGATACCAAATCGAGTGATGATGTTGTTAAACACAAATATTTTTTCATTGCGACCATCGTTAATAAATGTAGGCATAGCCTCGGCCTATTTAGTGAAATAATCAATGAAAATGATGATATAACCATGCCCCCCAGCTAAGGTAGGCTTACATTGCATAAAATTGATGCCCCATTTTGCAAAGGGGTCAACGATGACAATGGGATGTAGCGGAGTAGGGTGGGTACGTGCTTTATTCTAAAATATTTGACAAGGTGGACATTTTTTAACGACTGTGATGCAATCTTTGAATATAGAATGAAAACAATAACCGACACATAATATTTTCTAGGATGTAGTTATCCTAGAACGATGACTACCACAAGTTCCAAGGTGACAGTAATTTAACACTCGTTTAGCCTCATCGTGGGTTAAACAATGTCACAAGATAGTATCAATGCCATGATGGTACAATGGGTTGTTGATGATGAGGTAGCATTTGGAGTGGTGTTGAATGCGACTTCATTCATCACGTGAAATGTTCAGCTAAAAATGTTGATTTTAGAGATAGAGAAGAATATCCCCATACCAAGGATCGAACACACTAATGAGGAACATGGATTCACCAGGAAGTGAATCATTGGGCTCAATATCCTCATCAATATGTGGAAGATCACAAATCAATTCTGTGAAAAACAACGATTTCTTAGCTTTTGATTTGGAAAACTCGAGATCAAATTCCTAGAGAATAACAATCCATTTGGAATATTTTCCCCCGAATACTTGACGAGTCAAGATGTGGTACATGGGGTTTGAGTCTGCAATGACCGTGGTAATGCATAATACAATGTAATGGAGAAATATCTAGATGGAAATAATTGTCGCCAAAGACAACTTTTCAACATGTGAATATCGGAGTTTGGGACCTGATAGATTCTTACTCGGATAGTAGATCACATGTTCATTGTTGTCATCATCCTCTTTTACTAACACCATAGAAATAGTGGAAGTAGAGGTAACCAAATAAAGGATATAGTCTTTCGCATAATTCGGTGGGTGCAAAAGAGGTGTATTTGTTAAGCCATGCTTAAGAGCATTAAATGAGCACTGAAAAGTTTCATCCCAGAAAAAAAGGGGCATCTTTCTACAACAATATCATAAATCCTTGAGTGATTTCAGCGTAATTGCAAATGAAGTAGTGAATAAAGTTTGCCTTCCCTTGTAAACTTTGTAGTTGGGTCAGATTGTTAGGAGGAGGTAAAGCTAGAATGGATTTGACTTTTAAGGGATCTACCCTAATCTCGTCTTTGGATACTGCCTGAGGAATCTCCTTGATTAGACAACGAAGATGCATTTACAGGGGTTCAAACGAATGTTGTAAAACCGACATCGAAGAAATATGGCTCATAGATGACAAATGTGGTCTTGTCGATGAGATGAGTTAGAAGGAAAATCATTAAGGTAAGGTTCAACAATATGTTTGATATCATGGAATGCATACGACATGGCCCACTGAAAAGTGGTTCCAGCTTTTTTAAGGCCAAAAGGTAATTTCTGATAAGCAAAAGTCCCCCAAGGGAAGATGAAGGTTGTTTTATGTTGATCAACCAGTATAATTTTAGTCTGGTTATATTCGAAAAAGACATCCATAAAGGAGAAAATGACGCTTCCAACACAATTATCCATAATCTGGTCAATAAATGGTGTAGGGTAATTGTCCTTGGGATAGACCTTATTAAGATCCTGATAATTGACGCAAAAATGAATGGTCCCATGTTTCTTGGTGAATGGAACGATGTTGGAAACCCATTCAGTCAAAGGGGTTGGATAAATAAAACTAGACTTTAATTTCTAGGTAAGTGTTTATTTCATGCACAACGATTGATGGATCAATCCCTGGAATTTCTTCATAACTCCAAGTGATGTCGAGGAATTCCTTGAACAAGGCGATGTAAGTTTCAACTTCTTTAGTTGAACAATTGGTGCCTAGCTGTATGTTTTCCACAATACCTTCTTTGATTGATATGTCAATAGTAATCATAGAAGAGATATTTCCCAAATTCCCCTCAGAGATGGTATCCTAAGTGAGTATTGGATATTGGGGACAGTCGACAATATCTCTAGGAAATATAGAGGATATATATTTATCAATGTCATCCAAAATCGGAATATGGGACGAATGATGGTGGTTGTCATCCCATGGTGCCTCCTCAATACTAAGCATTTCCATAATAGATTCATCTGATGAAAAAATATGTAGGATGTAATCAAAAGTAGAGGATAGGAATTCTAACCAAGATGATAACGAATAAGTCGTAGACACTATAAAATGTTGGTCGTCTAGTGAAGGAGAGGTAGAATGGACAACGTTGTATTCAGCCTCTGCAGGACTAAGTGGCATGGTGTCACCTAGTGCATCAAATTCTAATGAACTAGGAAAAATCCATGGATCATATGATTTGTAGTACTGATGTTCCATATTCGATATCATATTGATCATTGAGATATGTTGCGTAGAAGGAGGAAGAGGTGCAGGAAAGGTACCCATAATAGAAGAATCTTTTAAGAGACCTACTCCAACACTTTGATAAGTGATTTTCGAATCTCCCGGAAAAGGAATGGAATTGGTCATTTGAGTGAGAATGTGATGGGTGCAATAATCTAACTGATCGATAGTCACAATTTTACCTTGATGAAGAAACTGGACACATCGAAACACTGAAGAAGCGACAACAGTCATAGCATAAAACCAACTTCTTCCTAGCAACAAGTTGTAATAGAGGGGAGCATTGACTACTTCAAAATCTATTGAAACAAGCTTTCCTCTCAATTGAAATTCTAAGGACTGTAATAGTCCATGAGGATGGAATCCTCTCCCATCGAATGCTTGTAACATGGTGGGAGATTGATTAAGACTAGGCGATTTGAGGCCTTTCCAACAAGCCAAAGACATGACATGTGTGGAATATCCCTCATCCAAGATCGTGCAATGAATATGTTGATTATGGACAATAACATCGATCTGGAAGGCAAGATGGTGAGAGAGGTGTGATTTAAAATTATTCAGGTTAAACATGATATTATTAGATGAATCGAGATCTATTTCTCTAATGGATTCAAAGAGAGTCCTACGTTGACTATGGAAATGTTGTAGAACTTTGAGAGCTAACATAGCACACAGTGATTGAGCCAAATATTCAACGATGTTGTGTTTTTTAGTAGCCCATGATTTAGTATTAAAAATCAACTTTCAAATTGTACTCTTGGGTGGACGTAAGATAGAGTCAAAAGTAGGTTTCTCAATTTGGAGTGGCCCAGATGGAGGAGTAATGGTGGTGGACGGTGGATCTGATGTAGTACCATTAGTTAATTTTTCCTTATCAAGTTTATTTGGAGGTGTGTCATACATCATAGTATGAGTGGTCAAATCTATCCCATTAAACATGTAAATGTGTTCACTCGATGAAGCTTCCTCACTAGGAGGATGATTTGGATTTCCTCCTGTCGGAGGTGCAGGATTTTTTGCAACCAATGACTATTGTTGTGGAAAAGGATGTGTCAACATAGCGGGTTGAGAATTTCCTTTAAAAAGTTTTGCAACTTCGTCGTGATGAGGACATTCTCATGTGTAATGATTGTCACCACAAATGAGATATGGAAATTTTGGTTTTCGCTACAGTTGTTTCTCAGTAGTAGGTGGTTGTGCTTGTGTTTTTGAATTTGTAGTTGGATTATTGTTTTTCTTTGGTTTATTATTCATTTTCTTCTTCCCCCCTGATTGTTGCAGAGAAGCAGATTGAACTGCATTCACCTCAAATACTTGAGTCAGGGTGGATCTTGGTGAGAGTGAAGTCAATCCGGTAGTGGGGGAAGTGACTGAAAAATTAGTCATGTCGGTCGACTATGAACTGGATTGGGTTTTGATGCAATCGATAACTCCATCTGTGTGAGAAATGGAGGATGGTTTTAATGGATCAATTGACGTACGGGGAACATTTAGAATCAATTCATACAAAGTATCGTATTTTGAATAAACCAAGTATAGATATCAGGCATGAGCAATGGCTTCCTATTCAGTAATGACACCACCCATGGCTACATCATGAGAAATCATAGGTAAAAGAGATTTAGTGAACCATTCAACTAGGAACTAATTAGGAATGGTTTCTTTTATCAACCGTTATGGTCGTCTTCACTCATAAATATTATCAGAGATATGTATAGAGTTGGTTTGACAAAGGGAGGTCAATTGTTATGTACTAGTATTGTAATGGATGGTTAATTGAAAGTGCATGAGAAAATCCATGGCAAGGGAATTAAAATATTGAAAACTTTTATGTTGTAACTCAATGTACCATTTGGTTGTTGAACCTGTAAGTGTATGCTGGAAAAGACGTAACTAGATAGAATCATCCATTAGTGAATTTGATGAAAACCATAGATGAAAAGTCATAATGTGGTTATTAAGGTCTTCACCAGGTTTCCCGTCAAATTTTTGGATATCAGAAGGTAATTTAGTAGGGATAACTAGCCAGAAAAGAGAATGTAATATGGGATCATTGGTCAATCATGATAGATCTAGTAGATCTAGCTTGGTTAAGATGGGAGTTATCTATTTACATGAGGATGATACTGGTGTGGCATGGGGACACTAGTAGGGCTGTAAACTGGTTGAGGTATATAGTTGTAGCCCATGGGCCCTCCCATATATTGTTGGTGGTGACCAACAAAGGTAGGATTCTTTTTTTGAGGAATGTTCATGAAAGAAGAAGGGAAACCCATTTGGCCTTGGGGAGGATAACCAGTGTAACTTGAGGGAGGATAGTTCTATTGATTATCTTGAGGTGGATAACCAGTGTTCCCTTGAGGAGGGTAACTAGGTTGCCCTTAAGGAGGGTAAGTATTTGGCCCTTGAGGAGGATAAGCTTGTTGACCTTGAGGACCCCAAGTGGGATTCAGGAACCCCAAGAAATTTTATCTAGAATGTAATCCATAAGGATTGGATTTGGTATTCCTCCTTGCATGTTGGGTTTTGATAGCCCTACCTAATATGGTTTATGAAACATACCTCCTTAGGATGGTCCCCAAGATTGTGGGGGGTTTTCGGTGAAATAAGGTTGTCCCCCTGCCATTGGTTGGGTAACATTTGGGGTTTGACCAACGAAAGGAGGTTCCCCCCATTTGACACTATTGTGCAGAAGGACAACTGTCCCCTGGTATGAATGTGTCTGCAAGACGAGGTTTTCCCCCCAAGTAGGGATTTGTCCCGCAGTTGGGTCTATGTGTGTGGCAAGGTTTTGCATCCTCTGATGCGAAGGTGTCCCAATAGGGTTCTGTGGAGTATATGAAACAGTATCTTGAAGAGGGATATGAGGTGTAACAATCAAGGTACTTTTCACATTACTGGAAAACACGACTCTTGTTTCACTGTGAACTTTCCCTAAAGTGGTAGCAATATTGATTGTTGGTTAAATGAGATAGTTAATGGGATGACCTGAAGGTCCTGCCTCCACACTCGCGGTGGTAGAGGCATGGAGAGGGTCAAAAGGCAGTCAGATAAAATTAAAATTTTATTAAATATCTTGTCCTAATGGAGTCCTCCATATAGAATGAACATAAGTTTGTTGTGGATATACCATTTCAACAGAATGGATAAGAGTGGTGTGTTCTTTGCTAAACTTTGGTTGTATCGATTCCATATCTAGATGATTATATGGCCTTGACAGTAAGTAAGGGTAATATTATACTATAATGTTACCTGAGGAATCCAAATGGACAAGGAGTGGATCGAGAGGCACTTGCAAACTGGGGTTTATAGGAAGGGTGCCTTCCTCAACCATAACTAAGGCTCTCTCAAGATTTGCTAGAAAAGGAGTATGACACTCCCAAATTTTGAATGGTTCTCAACCTCTTCATGGTAAGTGTATTTTGGTGAGTTAGGAGGTAAGGGTTCGTATGCTTCTGGAAGAAACCCTTGCATCCTATGTGATCTATGAAGACCTTTATCAGCCAGAGTACCAATTTTTTAAGATAACTCAAAGTAAATAGATAACACTTGCTAAAAAATTTAGAATACCAACAAGAAAATGATGCCTTCTCTCAATGAATGTACTAGTTGGTGATGAAATCCAACATTGCATGATCAAAGAGAGAAGGGTATAGGATATGATCGGGTGGATCGGTTACGTTGGTGACCTACTTAACAAACTTACAACTTGGTGCAAGCTTCCTCATGGTTTTATCCATGGGTTACCCTCTAAGGAGCTCGAGTGAGTTTGACCGACATATGTTCCAGGTACAACAAATACTTCCCTTCATCATCACCTCATGTAAGGATCCTAAATATTGTGGCTACTAAGGATACAAACTCGCAGTCATCCTATGGGCAGGTATAGTCGACAGTCGAGTCTGAACATATGGGCAGGATATCAAGTCTAAAATCCTTGAAGAGAACTAACGACAAGTGGACTAGTAAACTCTATAGGACCCCGAACGGGTTCATAATTCATGAAGTTCCGAGACCAAATGAAGAAAATTGAACCTCAAGAATAACCCCCAATATATGATCTCACTACTATGAATGGTTAATCCTTGAAGGGATAATCTCCATTGCTCTCCTGAATATGACCTCGTGCTTAACCCTTATGTGAGAGGGGTGTTGAGGAAAAGATATGAAATGATCTTACTCAAGCATTTTCAGATTCTACTTGGCTAAATAAAAATAGACGAGAATGTCACCCTATGTTTATAGCCATCAAAAATAATATCCTAACTCACAAGTATTAATTACAAGTGCTTAGGCTAGTCTTTTATAAATAAAAGCTTGCTAGAAAATTCATTATTTATATGATTTTATGAATATAACAGTTTCTGAAATAAATTTAGAGATGGAAGTAAGGACACCAAGATGATAATCAAGACATATGAGACGTAAAGAAATCCTTTATTTGATTCCAATTCATCAAAAAGTCATTCTCTTTACAAAATTTCGTTAAGAAGTTTTGGACCAAAGTCAAACTTAGACGTCCCCAATAAAACATACAAAAGGGCCTCTGACATAATATCAAAAAAATGAACTCTAAAATTTGGATAAGCTTGCCACATATTGCTTCCCACTCGACTCTACACAATAGCCTTTGTCAGTCATGAAAACTAATTCACAAATAGACAAGTCTACACAGACTATCAAAGATAGATCAACACCTCTAAAAAACAAGTGTCTGAATGATGTAATTCATCCCTCAATCTTGTTGTCTGCAATAAGACCCTGCTATCATAAAAAATAATTAGGATTATTATCAATTAAGGAATGAATGAAAATTGAACTATCTCAACATAAACTCAAAGAGCAAACCTTAGTATAGTTCTCCTTCTATCCTCCCCTTGTTCCTCATTTTCCTTTTGCCTTTAAGCAAATTAGAATTGGTTGAATCAGTTGAACTACTTCATTAGTTAAGTTAACTAAAAACACAACCAATTTTTTAGTTAAGGGGGAAAATTAGTAAATCATAATAAGGGTTTTAAATAAATAATAACTAGTATGTGGGACCCCTTGTGACTCCCTTTAGCTCTAAACAATCATAACATAACTAGTTAACTAAAAAAAATACCCCTCCTTGTGACTCCCATCATCACATTCATATTTGACAATTTATCTCAATGATATTTGCAATTATTTCCAAAATATATTACCAATATATCCAAAAATCATGATGTCTGAAAATCTAAAGTCAACTATTCTCAACAATAAATAAATAAATAAAACTTAAAATCCATATTTCCTAGTCTGTGAGGCAATCTTTCCCTTTTTGTTGTTAACACCTTTTAATCCTTCTGAATTTTCCTTAAGCTGTGTGGAGTCTTTAGGTCTCATCTCGCCGATCATGTGAGAGAAATCATCCCTCCAATGCATGTGGAAGGACATGGATTTATCAGAATCATTTGGAGGTGAGGAAGGGGAAGAAGTGGCTTTCCCTTTGCCAGGGGCATGGCAGGCCTCGATTTTCATCCTTTTTTATTAAGATCTCATTCATGTATGCATAATGGATTAGAAAATAGTTCCTTTAAAAACCATACATGAAAACTCTTTAAAAGTATGAAATAGATTTTGGCTCAGCAACATATCAGACTCATGCAATCCAATCCATAGAAATTGTTTAACTATTTTCAATGAGCAAGGGGTGAACAAAAGGTCATGGGATATGCGAGGGGTTTGTATTGAGAGAAAAATAATAAAATGAGGTGGAAGAAAAACATGGTTACTTCTCATAGACAACACACAATCAACTATAATGTAAACCAAGGAACATGTCGCTATGATCCATCCAAGAAACTGTGATTTCAAATTGCTGCAATGCAGAATTCTCTTATCCGTAATTAAATTTTAGGAACAAGGAGTGAAAAATGGATATGGGAAGGCGAGGGGATTGTAATTAGTGAAAAGTGAAATAATGGTAGGGAGGAGAGGGGATATTGTTCATAAAATTAATTAAGTAATCCATAATCATTCTATATCAAACGCAAAAGGTCCAACACCAACCAAATAATCACTGTGTTCAATTTAACAACCATTGTGTATAACTCAACCTATTTTGTGTATTATTTTCTCACTATTCACAATTAAATCATTAACACGATGTCATCAAAACAAGCCAATATGCCTTCCAAAACAACCCGTAAGAGTTATGTTTCTTCTCAATTGTCACAGTTAATGTTTAAAACAATTTATAAATGAACACACAATCACTTGTTCCAATTTGTTCCATCAAAACATCAACCACTATGCATGAATCATTTCTTGAAATCAAACACAGACACTAAAATCACACTCGATTCCATTCCTCAAGTTCATTTAATAACTAAGTTGTAATGAGACCATATTTTCACAGCATCGATGTCCATCTCTGAAACAATTCATGATATCCATCATCCATACACATTGGACAATCAAACACAATCCTCAATCTATCCTGACCTGTCATTTAAATGCACAACAATCACCCTTCTAACTTATACGATGTTGTAGGATACACAGACCATTCAATCAACACAAGATTATTTCTGTGACTTCACATGTTTAATTAATATGAATATAAACATCAACGATGTTGAGCTATCAATATAATAAAGGGAGACAATGAAAGTATGCCTAACCCCATTTCTCAAATCGATCAAATTGCAACAAAACCATATTGCTTAAAAACCCATGACCATTTCTGATGGTACGATAAAGTAATATCCAAAGCATATATAGGGGATAGCCATGCCACAACTATCGTGATTGCAATACTCCCATTCAGAAATTTAAACACACAGTCACAACAATCATTAACTCAACCTAACATGTTATAGGAAGGCTACACATATCCATGTATCATGCACAAAGCATTGTTGTGACTTAATCAATTTCAAACTAATGTTGGGTTAACAATTCAATAATCACAATGCAAAAGACAACGACTGTATATTCAATCCCATTTCCCCAATCAACAAATTAACCAAAACCACTGTCAACATAATCAACAGAGATGAACCAAAAATCAAACACTGTCGATGATACGCCACCAAATCATAACAATCAACAATGTACCTGACAGGATATAATGGGATTCATTTATCAAAAGTCAGGGTTTGAGTAATCAAGGGTTCACTCTATGGACCAACACAGGGGAAGTAGAGTCGACTCCCAACAGTGGATACGAACCTTTGAGACCATACAGTGAACACACAGGGTGTACCACCAATAATCTCACAGACATAGTGATATGGGAGAGACTGTGAACAAAGGAGAGAGGCTTCATTTTGGTCTTGTAACAACACCTAGAAAACGCAAGGTATAACCCTCGTGGTTTTCCCAATCAACTGAAGAATGTTGAGATAAAACAGGGCCGAGAAAGAGAAATCAACCTTAAGAAAGACCTTTGGCATAACAACCATCATAACCTAATGTGCAACATTAGTATCATGAATGAACCCATACCCAAGTGAAACGATACACAGTGATACAAAGTGCTTCAAAACCCAGCAAACCCCATAACAACAATGACTGGGTATGGTGGTAAGAATGCGTGGAGAAATCCAACCAATCTGGATCGAATGAAAACCCTTCAAACAAGGCCAATAGGAAGGACATAGATCCTTCATGGATTCTAACACTTAGAATGATCAACAAAACTATGACTTCAAACATTATTGCAATGAAAACCACACCAACCATTCATTCCATAAAATGTCACAATTTTACACAGTTGTCAGTCTTAAGAAAAGAACAGACCCATACATCATTGAGACAATATCTATTGAATAACTAGAGCGGGTTCATGGATGGCGAAAAGACATACATGTAACCACAAAAACCTTAAAATGTGATCATCGCCGAGTAGTTCTTCCTCTGCTTGAAAATAAGAGCTTAACCACAAAAAACACAATTGACAATATCCAAGCCAGGGTGACGGCTAGTGGAAGGGGTATGAAGTGACATGCAGTAAATGCACATCACCTCCAACCTCTAGTCATTCAATTCATTATTACACGCTAGCCCCCTAATCCATTAATTCATTCAATTAAACCATGCATCGAAACCAACATCCACTATTTTCCAAAAGCACCACCCTATGTCACATTTACCACTTCCAACCATACTATAATGCATATCACATGCCTTTACAAGGCTCAATATAACGTGTAGCCATTTAAATCATTAGTTTGAATTAATACCATTTCCCTTAACTCCAAATGTATAGTGCAGTATTGTATAGCATAGTAGCATAATTCATCTCTTGTGGATTTTGTTCACATTTCTTTATTTCTTTTCAATTACTCTTATTCCTTTTCAATTTCTCTTATTTGTTGTTACTAACATGTATCTTTTTCAGGTGGCATAAGTAATAATTCAAGGAGTAAATGGCAAGGTAACAATGGATATCATAAGCCATTTCAAAATGGCATTAGATCCTATAGCAACAGAACAAACATGCATTATCCAACGTCCATTTGTCATGAATAGAAACAACATTGATCATCAATCATGCTCAAACCTGTAAGCAATGTCGAACAGTAGTAAAAACATCAAATAAGAACCATATTTGATCCTCCAATCTACAAGGGGGTCCCACCTACTAGTATTATATATATCATTAGCTTAGAATTAATAGGGTTTAGCAATAATTTGTGGGCGAAATCCTTGTTGTGATTTTAATAGTCAACAAGGGGGATCCCAACTATGATTATATGAAAATTGGATTTACTCTCCCTATCACAAGATTCTGAGGTTGTCTTGAATTCTTTGGAGAGCTATTCTCACATCCTATTCCAAATATATAGTCCTAGTCTATTGTTGGTGTAAAGATCTTAAAAATAAAAAGTTTCTAGATTGATTTTAATTAGCATTGATTTTAATGGCTATTCATTACACAAAGGTGAATGAAAGTGAAATTGATGACGTTTGGTACTCGACTCCAAAAAGATGAAAATAATGAGATGCAAATTTTATTTTCAATGAACTTATAGTTATGGGAAGGAGAAGAGTTTCATTTATTTCACTAACAAACACTTAAGGATGCAAAATTTCATGCAATTTCATTCTCGACAAGAATTCTAACAAATGAAAAATTATAAAGAAAACATTTTCCAATATTCAAAACCAATACATGTAAGTATCTCTTTGTTTGATTGTAAATGTAAATTGAATAATTCGTCTAATGCTTCTTACTTTCACTAATAATGAAAAATAGTTTCACTAAAGTGATTTTGAAAAACAAGGAGAAAAATAACACAAACAAAGACACTCTCAACAGTCAATAAGAGACTAAAACAAGAACAACGTATCCACTCAAAGAAAAATACCAAAAATAAAAGAATCAAACTTAATAGCCTTTCGGAATTGAGTAAGTGATCAAAGATAAAGAGAGTGACGCTGAGATCAATAACTTTCTTTATGAAAACCTCTAATCAATCAGATAATCGACAAGAGAAACAAAAAAAAAACAATTTCTGTATAAAAAATAGTTGTTTTTGCAATAACGAAAGAAAACAAAAACCCAATCAAGAATGAAAAAATTAAAAGAAGAAATTTTAAAGTTAAAAAGAAGACACTATCTGATATAAAAGGATCCGATCCAGAGAGAAATACCCAAGAATTATACCCAGCAAACAAACAGTCAACAATTTTTCAAAGCAAGGAAAAATTGGTGCTCTGGTAGTAACAACACTAGAGTGCTACAGTGCTATCTAATGCACTCTGGGGGAGAATTGATCAAGCTATGAACACTCTGACTTAAACTGAAAAGTGCTCTAGTTCTGAGAAAAGTTTTGGAAAAACCAAGAAAATTCAAAAACTCAGGAAAATTCGATCACAGACTCTGTGAGACAACTTTAGAAAATAAAAAAGATGTATGGATAGATCAAATCATAAAATGGGATCAAAATATAGGAAAGAGTACAGATGAAACTAAGGAAAGAACAAAAAATAAAAATTTGATCCCCAATGGAGTCACCAATTTCTGTTACAGAATAATTCCCCTGGGAGCAGGTGAATTTTCCCTTGGAGTATAGACCCTCTACCAATATAGAAAACTACTTATGTCCACTACCATTCTTATATATTAATTATGTCCATCAAAAAAGAGATTAAGAGGGATAGTACGATGTACCTCACTTTCAAAGTTTGTCCACATTGCTCCAATATGCAAGTTCTGAATAGTACCTGAGATGGATGAAAAAATACAAACGACTATCTCCTACTCTAATGGATTAGACAAAATTGATATATATATATATATGAAGGATTAGAACAACCATAGACAAATATATGTATACAAATATTATAAGGAAATAGGCCAATTATATTTATGAGAAATTTAAAGAGATACTCACAATCATGGATGGTGTTGCAACAACTTCTCCAAGTCCTCCTTGTACAACCCCTTTCTCGAAAGATCCACGATCGGAATGACAATGCTTTTGATAATTTTTTTCCTCCCTTTTTCATCATGATAATTCCTCCATTTATAGGATTTGGGAGGCCCAGCCAACTTGGTTATATTTGGGATTAGTTGAGGATGTGACTCCATCAGTTGTGATATCTCCCTTAGATGCATCCTAAGAGTTAGATTCGAGCCAAACCAACTTGAATCATCCGTAGTTGTCCTTAGAGAAAAAGGGGATTTCTGCATAAGATTTTCTCAACCAATTGATGCTCCTTCAAAATGGGCAATAGAGCACTACAATGCTTCCTGCTAGATAGAGAAGGATCACTAGCGCTCCTTGCATATGATAAGGGGAGCGTTGATCTTCCAAAAATTTCCAAGATGACCAATTCTCAAAGAAAAACACTTTGTTATGACTTTCAAATGATGGGGCTTCTTCTTATAAAATGATTAAGGGGTCATGTCAAGTGTTCTCATGGTGTTGTACATGATGCAACACTTACGTGATGAAAATGAAACACTTACGACACTTACGACAATGAGAATGTGATATTATCGAAGTGAGGAAATGTGATATTAGGATTATTACTTTCAACCTCCAATTTGATTATTATTTGACATATTCCTGATCATTATAGACATTTCTTTAATCTTTGCATCTTGAGAATATTTATTAGAGACAGAAGTACCAACTTCATCTTTTGGTTTCTTCTTAACTTTATCAACTTGGTTTTCTCTAGGTTTAAGTTTTCTCTATGAATTCATATTACCCTCAATATATATGGGATAATCTATCATTATAAGAAAGGTTGTGTATCTGCTCTCTCTTAACATCATAGAAAAATATGCTGCAAAATCTCCATCATAGGTAACCTTTGTTGTTTCTCAAGAGGGTTAAATATCAGTAAGAATTTTATTGTAAAGCTTGTCAAATCTCTTATTAAACTCCACCACATATTCCCACACCTTCTTCAATTATCCAAACTCAAATAAATAATAAATATGATCTCTCTTTTCTCTCCATAAAAGTTGTTTCTAAGATAGGCCAAGAATTAATTGAGGCAACAAGTAATCCCTTGAACCATTTCCTAACATCTCCCTCCAAGTTTTGGGAAAAGAGCCTCATAAATACATCATCATTTTTTATAAAACAATTATCAGAGAAATCTTTAAAGGCTTCCATATGTTCTTCATAATCAATATCCTTCTCCCTGTCATACTTTGGTAACAATTTAAGGTAATTATTAGGGAGATTATGAACATTCTAAGGAAGATTTAAAAGGCCATATATGGATGCTACCCATGGATTTATTGGTGGTGGAGGTCGTGGTGGATTTCCACCACCGTTTACTCCTCCTACTCTAGTCATTTGGTGCTTAATAATAAGTTTCTTAGCTTCAAAATACAAAGGAGTTCTACGGTTTCTTAAATAAGGCTTTAAAGAAGAACTCTCAACGTGAGGAAATTATAAAGGGGAATATTGTAAATTAATTAAATTCTAATTAGGGATTAGCACATAAGAATATGTTCCTTTATGTGTATCATAAGGATTAATTCGTTCATTTACTTCACTATCAAGAGGAGGAAAAGCATCCAAATGAGAATTACTTGATGAAAGAGATAGTTTCCTTTCTATGATATTTTTCTAGGTTGTAGGATTAAACCACAATCAAGGACCTAATTGTGAGAAGGAAATGTTAAACTAGCTAATTGCAAAAGAGAGAGAGGAGAGAGAAAATTAGAATCAATCTTCACACATAAGAGACTAAGAAACTAACTCTAATCACAATGTATTAATCCTTGATAATGAGTACTATATATAGGACTCTCAACATGAGGAGTAATGTGCACTAGGTTGGGATTTCCAAGTGCATGCGCAAGTAAAAAAACAACTTCTCCCAATAACAATAATTAACTAAAGTTAAAAGTTGCTAATAATATGGAAAAAGGTCAAAAATATAGGTGTGAACTTAGTGAGAACTCTAATGAGTGAGAATTTGCTAATTATGAAAAGTAATTAAATAAGTGAAGTAAATTCACTCCAAGTATTAGATGGGTAAGATGCACTTCCCTAGGAAGCTAATATTATTACTAAAATGCGCTCTATAGCAATGAAATAGGAAATATCTCCTAAAATTTAAGGAAATAGGAATTATCTCCTGAAAAATAAGAATTTTCCTGATGGTGGCTAAAAAATAGGAATTGGCCTAATGGTAGCTAAAAAATTGGTGTTGATTAATTGGGTTGGTTTTCATTGATGTCAACCCTTGAAGCAAGTCTGGTAGTAAATTTCGGTAGCCCCATCAGTGTGGTTAAAGAACCTGAGCTAGTTTGAGGAATAATGTAATGGAGATCAATGAATTTACAGGTGAGACTATTCTAGATGGATAGTACATGTCTTGTCGTTTCCGGTGATATGTGGTACATCACATAGTTCCTCACGATTGAGGAGATATGGCCTAGTGAATTTGGAGAACCGTCATGAGTTATCTAGAAGCCCCTAGAAGGTCAAATATGTCAATTTATTATAGAAGCTCCTAGAATAAGTTTACTAGTCAAAGTGGTTGTAACTAGGAGTTAATCATGAGTTAAGTTGTTGCAAAAATAAAATATTTAAAAATAAATTAGTTGTAACTAGAATTGGTGAGATTATTATTTGTGGATAATGTGGTTATAAGTGAAAAAGTAGTTAGAAGTGAGTTATCCCTAAAAGAAGGAAGTTGGGTAAAACAGTTAGAAGATAACTCCTAGAGGAAGCTACTTGGAGAGCATAAATAAGAGAGAAAGGGTCTCTTATTAGCACATATTGAGCACATTTAATAACTATTATTTATGAAAGGTTTATTTTAGTTACTAATTGATACATCTGAAGTTACGCAAGTCTGAGGTACCAAAGGAGGGTTGACGGAAAAAATATTGGATTTTCAAAAAAAACCTAGTTTCTGAGGTGTACACAGGTTGCAGTGGACGAAGGTGCGTACATACGTAGACTGCAATGGAGGAAAGTGTGTACATACACAGGATATAGAAGGAAAATTTGTGAACATATGAAAATGTCATGAAAACTTGAGCAGATGTGGGTGCCAAGTCCCTAGAATCTGAGAGAAAGTTCCCAGATCAACATTCTATAGGTTTAGGTCAACTACAAAAGTTCTGGTATGGTTACATCTTTTCTTTGATGCTTAGATTTTCTTATGATATGGTGAATGCTTGAGGAATTATTGATATGGTTGGTCTTGTAGTTAGATATGGTATATGTTGGTTGGTTGGCTGAGTGAGCATCACTCTTATGTATGGAACATACTGTATGAGACATATCTACAAAAATATAGTGTTGGTATGTCTAGTATTTATCATTGGTACATCTTGTTGGGTTGAGTGTTGAGGCATATCTTGTATTTATTGGTACATGGTTGAGGGATTTTGGTTTTGATGTGGCACTGAAGTTTTTGTTTTAGTTTGTGGTTGCATAACAGTGAGGGTTTGATGTCTAGTCCATGTGATGATTTATTACACATGGCTATTATTGTATGCACATGTATGGAACATGACTAGAGAGACATAGATGCACATGGTTTGAGTGATATTCTTATGATATTGAGTATGAGATATTTGTTATCATATCTTATCTATTGAGGATATTCTTGGTACAGGTTGTTAGTATATGTTGGTACAGGTTATTGGTATAGGTTGATTACAATTTATTGGTATAGGTTGACTACAGATTATTGGCACAGGTTGTTGGCACATAGTGGTATAGGTTTACAGTGGCATATTTCATAGTAACAGTGTGACAGTGGTTTCATAAGTTATTTGACACTTATATTTTATGGTGGTTGGATGGGGCAAGGATAGGTGGTTGTAGCCACCTTCCAGTTGTAGCTAGAGAACATAGGGGGTTGTAGTCTCCTTCTAATTGGAGCTAGAGAATTTGGGAGTTGGATATTCCCTCGAGTTGTAGCCTTAAAATATAGGGGTTTAGAGCCTCCTTCCAATTGCAGCTAGAAAATAAAGGAAGTTGGTGCTTCCAATGAATTTAATTCCTAAATACATATAAGAAAAATCATTATGTGGTTTTCTCCCGCATTGGGTTTTCATGTAAAAATAATGGTGTATTGGTGTATGTGTATGATTGGTCATTGTTCATGGTTTATTTATTTTTCACTTGTTGAATGTGTTAGCACTAGAAGTTACCCTTAGACTACATTAAGGATAATCCCAATACCCATTTGAATATCAAGAGTGAATTTTTAAATAAGGTTTGGTAAGTGGATCGGCAAGACTCTATGAGAAAGGAGAGGAAAACAAGTTAATTGCATATTGGTGATATACAACATTGGGCATGGAGTTATAACCTCTCTACAGATTGAAGGAAATCAATATGCAAACTAGAATAAGGTTTATATAATTATGGATAGAACAATGAAGGAGATAACAAAAGGAGAACATCCATCAGGGAGGAATCATGGATGATTTTAGGGGCTAAATTTCGCTAATGGGCTAATTTTTCATGGTTTTTCCAAAAACGAGATTCGCTATTTTAAAAATGATTCACCCAAATTCTATAAGATAAAATTATTTTATCTTAAAAATCACCAAAATTTTATAAAAACTATACAAAATCCTTAGAAATTTGAATATTTTTACAAAAATATCGCCAAACATTTATAGTTGGTATATGAAGGATTAGTAATATTTTCCAAGGTTTCTACATTTAAAAAAAAAAATCCATCCTTAAAATCATCCCTAGGAGGAATCCTATCTGCAAAACGAATGCAAGATACTTGAAATAAAACAATGATTAACAAATAGGATGCAACAAATCCTCTGCTTCTCATGGATTTATTAATCAGAAGAATCCTTTGATATTCAAAATATGCACTATATTTCAAGAAATAAAATGACATAAGAAATGGGGAACAAAGAAATAAAATTCTCATAAATAACAACTTTCATGTATCTTCCATGGTATAAAATTTTACATAACAAGCCCTCAGGCTTACAAATGAGCAACTAAACTGCTCCTCCATCTCTCTTGAGCCTCTCAACTAAACCCCATAACCTTAAACAATTTCAAATACATAGATTAACCTCCATAATCCCTCTATATGATCCATATTTTCCATTTTTCCCCAAATAGCAAGGAGTTATAAAAATTAAGCAACAGATAATAACAACCTTATTTCTATTTTCTAGTATTATGTTTCTAGTATAATTAATACAACCATATCACATATAAACTATATCACTGCAATGGAAAAATATTTGATCCTTTGAATCCGCATGATGACTTGACATGTTCATCTGAGATGGAAGATGAATAGGAATTAACCTAGGTTGATTGTGCACTTTCACATCGTCTTGTTACTCACTGCAAAAACTCTATTTTTAATTGTTGGTGTGTAGATGTATGTTTTATTTCTTCTAGATGCCCACTTCCAGAATAGAGACTAAGCATATAAGCAGAGGTGGTGACACTTGAAATTTTTAATTGACCTCCAAAAGAGATTTACCCTGCAACACCTCAACGAAGGTCGCCTCTGTCTCAATCACTCTCCATACAAAATTTTCTGAAGGTGTCTCAAGTGGAGGTAAATTTCAAAATTTTATGAATAATTTTATCAAACATCAATGAACATCTAGATTATCTTCCTCTAAATTAATTTTTCTCTTTAAATCCCGGAGAAATTTTTCTCCATTAGGATCAATGTCAATAGCCTTTCGTTCTTTTTTCCTCAACCTTTTCCTTTCAGAAGAAGGAGGCCCCATAATAGAAACCTCTTATTCTATATTTGTTTTAGGAGGTGAATCATATAATTTTAAATAGCACATGATAGCCTCTATAGCTATTTTGTGAAAGTATGGAAATGAATGTAAATGGTCTTGAAATTTTAACATCTGAACATATGAACAGAGAGTCATATTTCTCTAGAAGTAGATATGAAAGTTGAATTGATATTCAACCATATCAGTGTGATGCTTCTCAATTCCCAAGTATTTTTTCAATGTCGTGGCAAAATCATAACAAACATCATTGATACTTCCATCCATGAAAAAACTCCTCCTTCTACTCTGGACTTCCATCAATAGTTTCACCCTTCATGTTCATTGATTGACACTTGGTGATCAATTCAACTGTATCAATTTCCCTTCAATGATATTGGCATTATATTCTTAACACTCAGGGTTTTGGAGTGAGCACATGACACATTAGAGTTTGATGATATGAATCTATGCCCTCCACCATTATTTCTCTCCATGCCAGCTATTATATTTTTGATACATGTGAGTACCCTACACATGGCTCAACACTTGGCTTGAATGGCATGGTAATATAAGGCTTGAATATTTTTGGAGTAATTGTATTGATGTGAAGATGATTGGTGACCCCTCAGATGATGAAAGCACTGACTCTTCTATTGAAGATAAAATAAATGATATCATGCTAATATCTTTAGAAGATACAGACACTGAATATACATGAAGTGAGTTTGCTTATTATGAAGCAGTAGTATATATTGAAGGAGAACTTGTTAGTTCCATGGAAGAGATTGATAGACTCAGAGAAAAGAAAAGAAAACAAAAATAGTTATTGCTCAGGTATGAGAAAACATGCAATGAACCATCTCAAGAAATTGCTCTGTTGAACATTAAGTTAGAAGAAGCTAAGAAGATTAAATACATCTCAAACATCAATTGAAGGAAGTTGACACAAAAGGTGAAAATTTGGAAGCTGAAGTAGTGACTGTCAGAAAAGATCTAGAGAAATTTTAGGCCTTATATCATCAGAACTTGACAAGTATTAAAGCCTCAAAAGGATTATCCTCCACTCTAAATCAACAAAGGAATTCAAAGTTGAAAATTGGTTTGGGTTATGAAGAGGGATCAAGTAGTGGTCAGCCAAGCAACAAATAATCCATCAAGTTTGTCAAATTGACAACCATTGACAAAAACAAACCTGCAGAAACAAAGGAAGAGAATCAGATGCCAAGGAGGAGTGAAGGAAAATATACCAGAACTGAATATGTAGAAAAAATAAATAATACTCCCTCTGCTCAAGGAAATAATCCATCTACTCTAACTTTGGCCACAAATATATAAATTGTTCTTTAAGATTTAGACATGAGAAATCAAGACAGTCAAGGAATAAATATCTTCCACAACAAATAATGAGATAGCCAAGTAACAAACAACCACAAACTGCAAATCATGTGATGGATGGGAAAATGACACTGATTACACATAACAATCATTATGATCCTTTATTCAATGAACCAAAATGTTACATATTCCATAATTATTGACATAAAGCTACAAACTGTCACTTAAAAAACTATAAGCTAGATTCAAATCACAGAGATGAAAACGTCAAGGTTTGGAAGAAGAATGAAGTTAACAAGTGTGGATTAGTGTTGTCAGCTCAAAAAAAAAAGACACCTAGTATATTGACAATGGATTCTCTAGTCATATGACAAGTGACAAAAGTAAGTTCCTATTACTCAAAGAAAATAAATTAGAGAATGTGACCTTTGGAAATGATGCTCTAGGAAAGATCAAAGGTAAAGGTCTAGTAAGCTTAAGTAATGGAAGAAGCAAAGCTCAAGATGTATTATTTGTTTATGGATTAAAGAATAATCTTCTTAGTGTCAGTCATATATGTGACAGAGGATCAAAAGTCACTTTCACTGCCGAGAATTTTAAAATAAAGATAGTAAACACAGGAGAGTTGATTGCAAAAGGGGTTAGAAATGAAAACAATGTATATGTTCTGAAGGAAGATAAGGAGAAATGTCATCTAAGCAAACTTGATGAAAGTTGGTTATGGCACAAAAGTCTTGGAAAACTAAATTTTGATCATATTTTCAAACTAAATAATGAAGGTGTTGTGAAATACCTTCCAAGAATATCTAAACCTAATAACTATGTATGTGAATCCTGTCAAATGGGGAAGTTGGATCATGCTCAATTCAAATCAAAGGGTTTTACATATTCATAGAAACCACTTCAAATTGTTCATATGGATCTATGTGGACCATCACGAAAGGAATGAACTAAAGGAGAACATTACTTTATGTTAGTCATTGGTGACTTCTCCAGACTTACATGGGTTTCATTTCTGAGAGAAAAATCTGATGTGTTTGAGAAATTCAAAAAGTTTAAGGTGTTAGTTGAGAATCATATAGGAAGGAAGTTAAAGGAAATTGCTAAAACGGGGGAGGATAATTTATGTCAAGAGATTTCAAAGAATTTTGTGACAGACATGGAATTAAAAGAGAATATATTATTCTAGGTACTCCTCAACAAAAAAAAGTTGTAGAACGCCAAAATAGACCAGTTCAGCAGATGGAAAGGGCTATGATGAGTGAAAGGGACATTTCACAAAACTTTTGGGTGGAGGTTGTTCACACTGTTGTTCATATTCTAAACAAAGTGAAGCTAAGGCCAAATAGTGATAAAACTCCATATGAGTTGTGGTTTGGTCGACCTGCATCAATCAAGGACTTCAAAGTATTTGGATGTAAATTCTACATCAAGAATAATGATGATCATCTGGGAAAATTTGATAGTAGAGATGATGAAGGTATCTTCTTAGGATATGCAACAAATAATAAAGGATACATATGCTTTAACAAAATAATGTATAAATTAGTAGACTGTATTGATGTTCGAATTGATGAAGAAGCTCATGTAAAAGATCAATAGAGAATAAGAACTAAGACAGATGAAAAGGATGATGAGAATAATGAAGTTAAAGAAAAACAAATCTTAGAGTCACAAGAAGATGATGAATCAGGTGGAGAAGAGACACCTAGACAAGAAGAGTCAGGACAACAATCAACATCAAATCCTTCTTCCAGAATTACTCAAAAGAATCATCCTGAAAGTTAGATAATTGGTGAGAAAGACAAAGGTGTACAATCCAGGAGAAGGATAATAAAAGACACCGAGCAATCACATATAGCCTTCATATCCATGGTGGAACCTAAAAAATTTAATGAAGCCAGTGATGACGTAAATTGGTTAAAATCAATGAATGAGGAACTGTACCATATTGAAAATAATAACACTTGGGAACTCATTCCTAGGCCAGGAAATAAAAATTTAATAGGATCCCAATGGGTCTACAAAAACAAGATGAATGAGAAAGGAAATATTGTAAGAAATTGGGATATATTGGTCTGCAAAGGATATGCTCATATAAAAGGACTGGATTTTGATGAAACATTTGTGCCCGTAGCAAGATTAGAATCTATTAGAATGTTTCTTTCCTATGAGTGTCATAAATAGTTTAAAGTCTATCAAATGGATGTCAAGTCAGATTTTCTAAATGGAGATCTAAAAGAAAAAGTCTATATGGAACAACTAGATGGTTTCCAACTGTCATATAACCCTGACTTTTTCTGCAAGCTGAAGAAATCCTTATATGGGTTGAAACAAGCTCCTTGTGCATGGTATTACACACTGGATAAGTATCTTCAAGACAAAGGGTTCAAGAGAGGAATAGTTGAAAAAAATCTATATATCAAAACAAAGGGTAATGATTTTCTCATTGTGTTGGTCTATGTAGATGACATCATCTTTGGAAGAAATAATGCTTCATTTCTACAATGATTTTCTTTTTCCATGTAGTCTGAATTTGAAATGTCTATGATAGGGGAACTGTCATTTGTTCTTGGTATGAAAATTACTCAGAGGTCTGAAGGAATATTTTTTTCTCAGGAGAAATAGCTAAGAGAAATGTTGAAAAGGATTCCAATGGAAGATTCTACACCTATGAGCACACCTATGGTCACTATATGAAAGTTACAAAGGGATGATGACTCACCTAATATTGATCAGAGTTCATATAGGTATATGATAGGAATCCTGTTGTACATCATAGCATTCCATCCAAACATAATGCATGATGTTGGAATGGTAGGAAGGTATCAGGCTGCACCTAAAAAAAGTCATCTGTTAATTGTCAAAGGAATATTCATATACTTGAAAGGAACAATGAACTATGGACTATGGTATCCTAGGAATCATAATTTTCAACTATTAGTCTATTCAAATGTTGATTGGGCTAAATGCATGGATGAAAGGAAAAGCACAAGTGGAGGTGCATTCTTCTTAGGAGATTCTCTTGTAGCATGGTTGAGAAAGAAGCAAGGTTCCATTTCCTTATCAACTACAAAATATGAATACATTACAGCTGACACTTGCTATACCCAAGTATTATGGATGATTCAAGAACTTTCATACTTGGAGGTAAAGTATAATGCACCGATCCCAATTCATTGTGATAATACTAGTGCAATTAGTGTGTCAAAGAATCGTGTATTTCACTCCAAGACCAAGCATATACCCATCAAGTATCACTTCTTGAGGGAACAGGTAACCAACACTGTTGTTTATTTGCATTATATTCCATCCAAATATCAGATTATTGATATCTTCACTAAACCACTTGCAAAATCTCAGTTTGAGTATCTACGCCAGAAGTTGGGTGTGACCCTATTATCAAGTTAAAATAGTCTATCTGATCAGGGGGAGAGTGCTCCTAGTATATCTGATCAGGGGGAGCATAGAGTCACTCTCCATTTTCCTTGACATTGATGTCAAAGGGGGAGAAAAAGGTGTTTTCGGTATGCTACAGTTGGAAATCTAAGAGGAATAGTGCATCCTTTCAAGGTTGCCATCAATGCCAAAGGGGGATATTGTTGGCATGTTTACAGGAAGAATGTTCTTGTCATTGATGGAAAGAAAAATAGAGAACCAAACCTCGAGAGCGCATAAGATGAGAAAGATTATAAGAGATAGTGGTTTCCAAAAGTAAAGATGAGGTCCAAGAGATGGACTCGCAAGAGAATGAAAGGTCAAGATTCATGAACACTTAGAAATCCTTCTAAGTCGAAGAGATCAAAAGCTCAGGAGGAAGAGAGACAATGGTCATTAGATCACTGATCCAGTGGACCAAAAACCATTGGATTGATTTAAGTGGAAGGACATGATAAGAAAGGGATGAGATCTAAGATCTCGATCACCTGAATTTTCGTTAGCCATCAGATCGAAATAAGTCGAAGGAAAGGATAAGTTAGAGGGAAAGCTAATCTCAGCGAACGATAATTGGGCACTCAAATCTACGATCGATAGGGAATATNNCCCCACCCACCTCCGACCTTTCTTCCTTTAACCATGGGGGGTGTCCAAGTTGTTGGTATTTCTCATGTGGGACCCTCATACGTGTCACCTTCATGTCAACTTGGACCCCCCTCGCTCATTACCACTTACCACCTAACCCCCCCTTCGAGAAAACCACTCATACATACCACCTCTACACTCCGATGTCACACTCCACTACACGCTACATGTCACACTCCACTACCACGCTCTGCCTCCACCTCCACTACACTGCCTACACATCTCACCCATGTCAGCAGACCACCTCAACAAGGACATGTGGCAGACCACGTTAGAAAGGACTTGTGGAAGACCACATTAGCAAGGACAAGTGGAATACCAAGTCAGTAAGTACACATGGAATAATCAGATGATGACAAGTGCCAAGAGAAAATTGGCTCATGCCATGTCAATAAGTGACATAAGCAAGATACACCACTCTGGGAGATTTACTTTGAAAGTTTCATCACCAACAAATGTCAAAAGTCCAGAAGTCCCAAAGGATGAAGGTCTAAAGTATCTCTCAGCCACCCAATCTGAAGATCACTTCGGGTGCATTCTCAACCGTTGATCTATTTTAGTGGAAGGATAGTGTAAGTGGAAGTGTTAACCGATAGCAAGTGATCTCCACCACCTATGACTTATTCAGCAGGTGACCCCTCTGGAGGAGAATGAAGCAGTGATCATCCTAAAGTCTCGAAGTGTCGAAGTCACTTATGATCATTGATCATGTAGGAGGGTATGTGTCAATGGATCATGAACTCCGGGCAAAAATACTCAGGGAGAAAGTGAAGGGAGTGAAGTTGAGATTTGAAAACCCCGAAGCCTGAAGAGATGAAGGAGCTGAGGACCGTCAATTTGTAGAAGGACACATGTGAAAAAATCATGTACTCCAGGTGAAACGCTCCGGGAGAAACCAAGTGTAGAGGATTTGAATATCCCAAAGGCCAAAGTCCTGAAGTAAACGAGGACCGCTGATTTGAGGAGGACACATGGTAAGAATCTATGGACTCTGGCTAAAAGCGTTATGTGAGAGTGTGAAGGTTGAAAATTGAAATCACCGAATCCTGGAGTAGTGAAGAAGATATCGACCATTGATCGAGAAAGGGGACACAAGACCATTGATCTAGTTGAGAGGTAAAATATCTGAAATAAAGGCAGAGCCTTCGATTCAAGAGGAGAGGTGTCTGCAAATCACCAACTCTGGAAGATTGTCATATGAAAGAAGCGAGATTTGAGAGTTGAAATTCCCGAAGACCGAAAGGCCATAATCAATCATAGTCATTGATTTAAGAAGGTTGTATCTAATCCATCAATTTAGGATGACTTCAATATCATGAGATCAATGGTCCCATCGCATTTTAGGGATTGAAGATGCGTGAACTTTAAAAAGATGAAAGCAGGCTACAATCGAAACCATGGTTTTTGGAGAAAGGACACATGGAGGCTCGAGGTAAATTGCGGGGAAAAAATTAGTTTTATACAAACCACCTTTGGACTCTCCCACAATATCATGGTCACATGAGATCTTCAACCATGTTCATATCGAGAAACAGAGCTTGCACTCACTAGACCGAGATCGGGAAGCGCCTTTTGAATAGGCGTTCGTTCATTATCGGTGGTCACGTGAAGGAAGGGGCTTAGAATCCAAAGAATCCAAAAACGACTGACTGTAACTACCAGAGAATATGAAGAGTTACGATTGGTAGAGAAGGAAAAGAATCTCAGGATAAGGCCCACTAATGATGAATAGATTTAGAATAACTTCCAGGGAAGATGAATATTTTGCATGATGATCAGGTAGAGGACTCGATGTCAGAAAGACATGCAGAACATAAAAGACAATGTCATTTTTCCATGGTGATTCATGTGGGCAGGATGAGATGCAATGCATAATCTAAAGGGGACATCTATGGCGTAGAAAAGAGAATAAAAGGCATAAGAGAAAATGAATAATGGGCATGTTGAGTGCAGGAGGAAAAAGAGCAGAGCATAGAAGAAGAATGATACAGAAGAAAAACAAAGTATAGAAGATGAAGAAGGAAGAGGAGACATGGAGCTGTAACAGACCATATCAGAGACAGAGCAAGTAGGTAAAGTTTTGTAAGATTCATTTAGGGTGGTAGGGTGGTTCTAGGGAGGATTTAAGTCCTCTAAATTATATTTGGTGCTAGAAGATATTCTGGGAGATGGTGCTTCCATATAGTGGGTGCTAGAGAAACCTGGGAGTTGGTGCTTCCATCTAGTTGGTTCTAGAGAAATCTGAGAGTTAGTGCTCCCTTTAAGTTGTAGCTTTCTATCATAGGTTGTAGCCTCATATTTTAGTTGGAGCTCAAAGACTGTGATGTACATGAAAGTTGGAGCTTGATTGACATACTAAGAAGAAGAGGTTTTCACCCTTATGGGTTTCCCCATGAAAATCAGTGTCTCTATGTATTCTGTATGATTGATCAATTATTGTATATCTATGCATGTTAAGTTATCAACAACACATTAAATAACAATCTAGAATGAATCAGAAAATAAAAGGAAACGTTTCAATATTATATACATAATTGATCCACCCCCCCTCTTAGTTATATTTCCAACATAATCCATGCTTTCATAAAACACGAAATAACATAAAAGAGTTTAGCAACACAACTCCACACAATTGGATCAATTTTCCTCTGTTATCTTCATTCAATGTAAAAATCCTTATAGCTATGAAAAAAACAACTAAAATTCAACAATCTAACAAATTTCAGCTATCCTCATCTTCAACAGCCTCATTTGGGAGTACAACACTTCTACTTATACTAGAGGGATCTTAGCGTTCCCTCTGACTACCTCTATGCTCAAGAAAAAAAAACTAACTACTACTTAAGTTCTGTTACATTAAAGTCTAGGAGTGAAACTCCCAGATCACTTGCGATCATTTTCCCCCAAGCATTTTGATCTTCTTCAGTTTTCAATAAGTTCAAGAAAATGATTTGTAGGAAACGCCATCATTTAAGATTTTGAAATGATTCAAAGGATAGCTAAGGCACTGAGTTGTATCTCCATGTGTGTTTGCTGACGATGATCTTGCATCATACTCCCTTGGATAAAAATTCATGGACTCATGTCCATGAGCTCCTACACTGAATTTCCATGCCTCTGGATATCGGCTTCATTTACCCAACTAGAATCCTCTACTAGGTGTCCCTTCCACTTTACCAAATACTCCAGTTATGTCTTTCTCCTATTATTCTTGCCAATCCTCTGATCAATGATCTTCTCCATCTGTGGATTTTTTGCTACAGGCATTTGATTCTCCCACTGAATCTCCTTCTGATCTTATGATTCTTTTGTGTCGTATTCCCTGTAAGGATACAGGTCTGAAACATTGAATATGGATGATATACCCACATCCTATGGAAACTCTATCTCATAATAATTGGCACCAAATTTCTTTAGGATCTTGCATGGTCCTATCTTTTTCATCTTCAACTTGTTATATGTCCCTGTTGGGAACCTTTCCTTCCTCAGGTGTGCTAAGACTTGATCTCCAACCTCAAAATGAAATGATTTCCTATGTTGATCAACTCTATGTTTATATTCTGCATTTTTTTTCTACAAATGCTCCTTGATCTAATTATGAAGCTTCTACATTTCTGCAACGATGTCTTCTGCTCTAGTGCTTCTGAATTCACTATGCTCCATATATCTCAATTATGATACTCCTCTCAGCTTCATTTTGTAAACTATCTGGAATGATCTTTTTCTCGTACTTCTGTTCACTGAGTCATTGTATGCAAACTCTTCTTGTGACAGAATTTGATCCCACTAGCTATGATGTTCAGTGACTGAGCTTCTCAATAAATATCCTAAACTTCTATTTACCACCTCAGTATGTCTGTCTGTTTGAGGGTGATATGTTGAACTAAAAGACAGTTTTGTCCCCAACTTCTTCCATAATGTTCTTTAGAAATGACCAACAAATTTTGTGTCCCTATATGAGACAATACTCTTGGGCAATCCATGAAGTCTCACAACTTCCTTTAAAAACAAATTTGCAACATGTGTTTCATCACTAGTCTTCTAGCATGGGATAAAGTGTGCCATCTTTGAGAATCTATAAACTACAACAAATATGTAATCACTTCCACTTTTGGTTCTTGGCAATCCCAACACAAATCCATGCTTATTGCATCCCAAGGCCTATATGGAAAAGGAAATGGTTGATACAATCCAGTGTTTTGTTTCTTTCCTTTTGCATACAGACAAATCTTACATTTTTTCACAAATTTATTCACCTCTTCTCTCATACCTGGCCATTAGTATGAATTTTTCAACTGTGCAAATGTCTTTTGATGGTCGAAATGTCCTGCCAGACCTCCACTGTGTTTTTCTTTCAACACATTTTCTCTCATTGAGAACCTTGGTATGCACAACTGGAAACCCTTAAATAGAAATCCATCTTGAATCATCTACTCTATCCATTGGCTTATGTCTCTAAGCACAAGATTTTCACATGCTTCATATGCTTCTTTAAAATCTGGATCATCATGATACATATCCTTAAGGTGTTCAAACCCTAAGGTCTTCACTTTAAATTCCCGCAGAATCAAACATCTCCTACTCAATGCATCAACAACCTTGTTAGCATTATGAGAAATATGTTTAATGACAAAAGTAAATGTTTTCATAAACTCTATCCACTTAGCATGTCTTTGATTCAACTTCTCATGTCTAGTTATGAATTGTAAAGCCTGATTATCGATGTACAAAAGAAATTCCTTTGGTACAAGATAGTGCCTCCATTTCTTCAAGGCTTGAATTATTGCGTAAAATTCCTTATCATATGTGGAGTACTTCCTCTTAGTCGCATTCATCTTCCCAATGAAATATGAAATATTCCTATTATCTTGGCTCAAGACTGCTCCAATTGCAACTCCACTTTCATCACATCTCACTTGAAATGTTTTCACAAAATTCAGCAAGACCAGAATTGGTTGTTTTGTTATCTTCCCCTTCAATATATTGAATTCTTTTCTCATCTTCTTTTGTCCACTTAAAATACGTGTGCCTCTTATTCACTGTATCCATCATTTTTGCACCAATCCCACTAAAATTTCTGATGAACTTCCAATAGAAACTTACTAATCCATGGAAGATTCTCACTTCAAATATACTACTTGGTGATGGCCATTCTTTGATTTCTCTGACCTTCTCTGGATCCATCGTCAATTCATTTGAAGAGATCACAAAACCCAAATATATGAATTTTTTCTTCATAAAATAGGACTTCTTCAGATTAATCAACAACTTCTCATGTTGTAGTCTCCTCATCACTAAGGTCAGATGTCTCAAATTCTCCTCTTTGGTTTTGTTAAAGACCAGTATATCATCCAGATATACAATCACAAACTTACCAATGAAATATTCCATTACTTCATTCATCAACCTCATAAAAGTACCCGGGGCATTGTTTAATCCAAATGGGATAACAAGCCACTCATACAACACCTCATTTGTCTTAAAGGTTGTTTTCCACTCATCACCTTCTCTCATCCTTATCTGGTGATATCCACTTTTCAAATCTATCTTAGAAAATAAATTTTATCCACTTAAAAAGTCCACTAAGTCATCTATTATTTGCAAAGGAAATCTATACCTGATGGTGATCTTGTTTATGGCCCTTGAGTCTGTACACATTCTCTAGCCTCCATCCTTGTTCGGGCTCAATACAATTGGTACTGTGCATGGACTCAAGCTCTCTCTGACCAAATCCTTGTCTAACAAATCCTGGAATTGTTTATTTACCTCTTCATTCTCTTGAGGTGTCAATCTATATGCTTCTTTGTTCGGCAAACTTGCTCCTGGTATCGAATCAATATGATGGTTGATACTTATGATGGGTGGCAATGAGTTAGGAAACTCATCTAGTATTATGTCAACAACATTCTCCAACAGCTCCTAAACTTACTCAGGAAAATCATCCATATAAGTACTTGTAAGGAAAACTCTGGGTTTCCTTACCACAACAAACTGCATCTCCTATTCCTTCTTAACTTCACTCAGGAGTTACGTCCCACTCATGAGAAGTATGCTTGTGTTGGCTTCATCCTTTACTTTCTTCTCCTCTATTGGAAAAAACATGTGTGTCCTACCATTCTTCTCCAAAGTGTAATTAGTGTTTCTCCCATCATGAATGGAATTCCTGTCAAACTGCCATGGTCTTCCCAACAAAACATGACATACATACATGGGAATCACATCACACAGAATTTCATCTCTATATCCTCCTATTTTGAACTCAACAAGGCATTGTTTAGTGACCATTACCTAGTGTCCTTTCTGCAACCATGAGACTTTATATGGCTTTGGATGTGTAGTTGTCTCTAGCTCCAATTTCTCCACCATCTCTGTGGATACTAAATTATCAGTGCCTCCACTATCAATTATCACTTTGCATACTCTATATTTAGTATTGCAAGTAGTCATGAACAAATTGTTCCTCTGCATTGGCTTTTCAACCTCTGGTTATGGTTTCAAGAGAACCTTCTTCAACATTCATCTTCCATCTTCTTCTCCTTCTGCTTCAACATTCATCTTTCGAGCTTCTGAAATGTGAGCTTCACCTATTTCTTTATTTTTCTCAGGACATTCCCAAGACATGTGTCTTGTCTTTCCACAAGAATAACACCTTACCTCTCCTCCTCCTCTTCTTCCTCTTTGTCTAGAATAATAATTTCTTCCGCCACCTTTTCTCCCTTGAGAACTTCCTCCTCTTTTTGAGTGACTATGTGGTTTCTCACTCTCATCCTTGGGTTTCTGTGCCTTGTCATGGGAAAATACCTTACCTTTGCTTGGGATTCTACCTCTGTTTTCTGGCCAACTTCTCCTCTGCCTTCAGAGTAATCTGATAAGCATCCTCTGTTGTCCTTACTGACATCGTGTTGATCTCATCCTGTATTTCATAACTCAGGCCATTTATATACCTAGAAATTTTTTCCTCATCCTTCTCTCATTGTCCAGTCTTGATATTCATCTTTTAGAACTCCTATGTGTACTCTTTCACTATCATACCCTTCTTTCTCAGGTTCTGCAACTTCTTGAATAGATTTATCTGATAATATTTGGGTATGAATTTATCCTTCAGCCTGACTACCATTCTGTCCCAATTCTTTATATTTTTTTTTTGTTTCTTCTCCTATCAGTCTGCAGTTCATCCCACCACAGTGTTTCATGTCCTTTTAACGTGGTGAAATCATGTCTCGCCTTCTTTTCCTCATCAACATTCTCATAGTCGAAATATTTTTCCATGGATCTTATCCAATCCAGCAACTCTTCAGCATCCAAATTTCCTTCATACATTGGTATGTCTATATTTTCTCTATCTCCCAATTTAACAAATGCTCTCAACAAGAGGTCCTCGGCAACATTTTCCCCTCCAACTTCTTCAACTTATGTTTCTTCACTTTCTTCATCACTGATATCTTTAGCATCAGGTGCTCTCCTCTGCGTCACTTCCATCGCCTATAATATTGCACGAATCTCTCTCATTTCTCTTTCTACAATGCGATTGGCTATAGGTGGCTCCACATGTCTCCTCAGTGGCATTGTGATAACAGTTTCTCACAGACATAGTACAACTTTGAGCTCTTTTTAAGCTACCTGGAAAACATTACAGGCTCTGATACCACTTGATGTAGACCCCCCTTCTCTCCTAAGGGTTTCACGACCTTCCAGTCAAGGATCCTTATCTCTTGAGTTGAATTATCTCTTTTCAAGCCTTCAATTGTCCCTGGAACAATTTCACAGGCCCCCTTTTCTCCTTAAGTGCAGGTCTTATAGAACCTGCGGGCCCCTTCCTCAACACTTTTTTAAACTCATATTTTTGTTTTGGGCACTAGCTCCTTTCCACTAGTCCCACTTCTTCATGAAACCTCGGGATATGGCCTAAGGCTAAGCCTCCTAGTGCTTCATGACTTCATACTTCAGCTGCCTTGCATGCATCTGGTCTCTTTCTACACGAACTCTGAACCAACAGACTTACTTGGAACCATATCTATGGTTCGTTCTCCCTCCAATGACCAATGGTGGCGATCTCTTGCACTTTGAAACTTTTTGATTTAGGGATTCTCAACTTCTCAACACTCTGAAACCTCTGATTCATGAATTTATGAAGGAACTTACATCTAACTCGCATGCAACTTCTCCCAGATCTGATGGTCTAGAAGGATCCCACTTCCTCTGGATGGATCTACCATCCAGATGGATTTTGGGTTCCGTAACTTCAAAAAATTTCCCCCCCTTCACAAACAAAAACCTTTCCCCCCTTCACAAATGAAAACCTTCAAACATGCGAAGTCTGAAGGACTTCAAGGTGTAACCTCCTCGCAGCTTCTTGAGATATAACAGCTGGCAGTGATCCTGATTCCTTCTGAAGGGATCACAACCGTCACTTCATGACCTTCAACAGGTCTCTCCCTTTCTGTCAGATATTTGTCACTATCTCTCCTAATCTTGACTCTGACGCACTCCTTGCGAACTTGGAATCTTTGACAAAGTTCAGACTTAGTGATTTCTCCAAACTAAATTTCTCTATGCACTCCTTGCGCTTAATAGTCCCAATATCTCGACACTTAGTCGATTCTTGACCCTATGCATTCCTTGCGACACTCAGTATAATATTCCCATTATCCCTTCTGATCTTTTCTAAATCAAATCTAGACTCTGTCGACACAGTCCTCGCAGACAATATGCACTCCTTGCATACGAGCTTTCAGAAGAGAAAAGATTGTAACTTATCTAGTATTTCACAGACTCATACATTCAACAGTATAATCCATGAATTCAAGAAACACGAAATAACAAAAAATATTTTAGAAACACAAATCCACACAATTGGATCAATTTTCCTCTGTTATCTTCATTCAATGTAAAAATTCTTATAGATATGAAAAAAACAACTAAAATTCAACAATCTAACAAATTTCATCTATCCTCATCTTCAAGAGCCTCATGTTGGCGTACAACACTTTTACTTATCCCAGAGGGATCTTAGGGTTCCTTATGACTACCTCTATGCTCAAGAAAAACAAAACTAACTAATACTTAAGTTCTATTACATTAAAGTCTAGGAGTGAAATTCCCAGATCATTCGCGATCATTCTCTCCCAAGTTGATCAGGGGATCAAAATTTGCTCAAATTTCAAAGTGCTTGAAATGCGACAAAAATAGTGCCATTGTGTCCATCTCATCTTCCTGATTCCAGTGGTATATTTACTTTGTCAAATGGACTCCATATGGAGAAGATATCGAGATTTGTTCGTCAAGCCAAACATGCAAAAAATTTGATACTGAATGTACCAGTCTGTACAGTCCGTACAGTCTGACGTGGCAGGACCGTACGACCGTATAGGGGTGATGTGGAAGATGTTGGTTGGTTAATAGATGGTGAGTCAGGATCTGACACGTGTCCGTTTATTAGCAAATGGTATGAGGACACGTGGCCCAATCGGTGGGCACCACGTGTCACTCATTATTTGGTTTTTGGTTATATGTAAAATGTTATGGGAGTCCGCGGGGTTCAACCCCCGGACCTCCCCCACTATGAAAAGCTCTAACAAACCTCCACTAACCAATGTGCCGCCGCATGGTTCTTGTTAACTATGTGGTGGAAAATATTTTTATATTTGTTTAAAGTTCAAAACGAAGGGGGGTCGGGCCGGGGCCTAGCCCCGACCCGTGGATTATTATATATGACCATTGTAATATGTATAAGGCACGTGGGTTATAAAATATAGCCCATGATTTTTGTATATTGCATATGCCCACGAATTGGAGCATGGAGGGAGTTACACAGTTGTGTAACCAATTAACCACTTATTTGCCAAGCGCGCGGTCATATGCGCCATATGCCCAGGTGCCGAGGCGGTTAGGGGCTGGCACGCCCTTAACCATTCTATGGTTTGCACCGTTGGCGTGGTTGCACCCAGTGCTGGGTTTTCACACTTTAAAATGTGTGTGAGCCAGGTTCATTCAAGAGGGGTGCGTTTTGTAGATGCAGAGATAGCAAGCTTGAAGAGGGGGACTTCCAGGAGGCCTAACTTCTTCATTTTTCGACCGATTGAGGTGCCGAAAGAGCCCAGACAGGGGTTTTGGGATGCTCTGAAGCCATTGGAGAAGCCGGTTTGTCAGCTTGAGCAATGTAAGACATGTTTTTGAGCACTTTTGAGCAATTAATAATAATGATCCATTGGAAGCTAGACCAGGAGATGTAGCCCATAAGAGGGGTGAACTCCTTTATCAATTGTTGTGCTTATGTGTTTATGTTCAATGTTTAT
>JZKD02S1825864.1:568859-607675 GCA_000966675.3 Picea glauca | reverse complement strand
GGACCTATTCAAACTTAAAAATAATTTGAAATAATATGGTATCTTAAGTAGTATATAATAACCTGTATCCCTTCATTCTCTTTGTATATCCAAAAAAAATATACTCCTTAATCTAATATTCCATAGCTTTCCTCCTATCGGAAGCGATCCTATCCCGTGCACGGGAACCGAAAATTCTGAACCGAGTGACTTCCAATTTCTTCCCACTCCAAGCCTCATATGGAGTGACTCCCTTGACTTATTTATGAGTAAATATATTCTACATGTAGGCTATACAATTGATAGCTTCAACCCATAACTTTCAAGTTAGTTCTATAGCTTGCAACATACAGTTGGCCATCTCTTTCAATGTCCTATTCTTTCTCTCCACTGCCCCATTCTATTGTGAAGTATATGGAACTATGTGTTGCAACTCTATACCCGATTCTAAACAAATATGCTCAAAATCCCCTCCTCCATTTTTTCTATGAAGCTTCTTAATCCTCTTTCCTATTTGTTTCTCAACTAGATGCTTGAAATCTTTAAGACACTCAAAGACCTCATATTTTAATTTGAAAAAGTAGACCCTTATATACCTAGAAAACTCATCAATGAAACTAAGAACATACTTATCTTTACTGATCGATGGGTGTGGGAAAGGATTTGTAATGTCACTGTGAACCAACTCTAGAAGTGATGCTGCCCTCCATGCTTTACCTGTGTTGAACTTCTCCTTAGGATGTTTTCCTAGTATGTAGCCCTGGAAAACTCCATATGTGTGTTGAATGTGGGGTAATCCATCTACCATTCCACCCTTACTAAGTTGATCTAAATATTTAAAATTCATATTCCCAAACCTCTCATGCCACAACTTGGACTCTTAATTATCACGTGTTAGAAGAGATACATAATCAGATTTATGAGTGAAGTGAGAGAAGGTGTACAACCTAGAATGGTAATTAAACTCACCAATGGAAATTTGTGAACCATCTGACAAGTCAGAAATAATAACTGAGTCTGTATTGAAATCCAGCTTCTTCCCTGAACTTGAATGAGTTATTTGATATATGGAGAGAAGATTCACTGAAATATTTCGAACATGAAGTACATCCTAAAAGCATCTACAGTCTAGATCAACTATATCACTACAACACACCTCTGTAGGAGAATCATCTCCCATGAATTTCATTGGTCTGAAATAAGTCTCCAAGTATGAGAAACGCCTATCTGATAAGGCCATGTGATGGGTATACCCTGAATCAAACACCCAAGAATTAGGATAATATGAAATAACAAGTAATGCATGATCATTACCTCTTTCCGATGACTATTTGTTCCTTACATGATCTAGAATGCAATCCTCGATGTGATGTTTCTCAAGTGTTTGTTCCATGAGATTGTTATAAAAACAGGATCACGGAGCAATAAAATAAAACAAATGTGGAAACAAAACATAGAAGATACACAATAGAATAGAGACACATATATACAGTTTTACCCAGTGTGGACTACATCCACCATGGAAATTGCCAAGTCCATCCTTTTTATTATTTAGCAAAATGAAGGGATACAACCTACAACACACCCATTGTAACTTGCTTTTATTTCTCTCACAATATCCTCTCTCATAATACAATAATCACACCCATACATAGCCGCAATACAACTCCCTCATAAAACAGGGTTGCCTTCTAGGGAAAAAAACCCTAAAATAAATTCCACCTTCAGATTTGCGACCTTATAATGAATGGTCCAGATTGACTACAAAATTATAATATTTTACAAATAATTTTTTTCCAATATTTCGCTTTGGGGGAACTACCTCTGAATCCCCCGCTAAGTGGGGGGCACAAAAATTGTTGTCGCCCCCCACCCCTAAACCCCTCTCGCGGCATTTGTGGGCGGGAAATCCCCCCCACACCCACCCATTAGGGAATGGGGTCCAAGTACAGTTGAAAAAAACCTCTGAATCAGGAAGATAATTAGGCTCCACAACCAACAAATACCTATGGTATTTTTCATGCAAAAACTCTCAAGATGGAACCCCTTGTTACAATAGGAACCCTTTATCTTCTCCTTCTTTCCTTTTAATGCCTTGGAACTCGAACTCTGATTTGTGTACTTTTTTTTACCTTCCTTATTGTTCTCTTGGTCCTTTTTACCCTTGTTCTTATGCTTATTCTTCTTTGAACTTCCTTGAGTTGTAAGCACATGGGGATTGGAATTCTTAAGTGCCCCTATTTGGATGAGCTTTTTTTTCTCATGGATAAGTGACTACATGAAATCATCTAGGGATGGAATCCTCCATGTAGACCCAATAGCTAACCTGGTAGTATGTAAACAAGAAGTGTAGACAGACTATTCTAGTCCTAGTTTTGTTAGAATGGGAAAGATTAACTACTCATCTTTCTTATCAATTCCACAATCCTTAACATGAGAAAGAAAAGTTTTAAATTTACAGAAGTATTCTTGTAGGGTCTCAAAATATATTGGATTCAATGCATGTAGTGTTGGACAACTGAGAGGGGGGGGTGAATCAGTTGTTACTGTGCTTAAACAATTATACCCAGTTTGAACTCTTCACAAAACACACAATCATGATCACAATGATAAAGGGAAGTAAGAACTAGAATATTAAACATCAACCACACATGAAATACACAGAGATAGATATTTCCTGAGGAAACCCATAAAGGGAAAACCCCTTCTTCATGATATGATAAGTAATCTTTATTTTCTTTACATTATCATTCTTATGATAACCAACACATTGTGAGGCTACCACCTATGTCTTGCAAGCTGCAACTTGTTGAGAGAACCAACTCTCTAGTTTCTATAGCACCCACTAGAAGGAAACACCAAATCCCTAAGTGTTCCAGCACCAACTGGATGGAAGCACCAACTTCCAGTCACACAGGCACCAACATGTATAATATAAAACAATATTTGTCCCATGCACCACCCTGCCACCCTAGTTTTTCTAGCTGTAACTAGATGGAAGCTATAACTCCCTATTCTTAAAGTACCCACTTGAAACTCTGAGGACACCAATCCTCCCAAGCACCTCCCAATAACCCTGAAATATAAAAACTTCATTACTAAAACTTATTATAGTGATACAGTGCTTATCTATAGCCTACCAGTCTCATCACTGTACTATTGCACTAATATGCTCTGCCTACATCATTGTCTCCCTGCTCGCATTATTCTTTGAGATTTATGTTCTTCTTCTCTATCTCTAGCATGTGCACCTCAACCTTCTCTTTCTTTCTCATATATCCATTTATATTCTATGCGCTACACCTCTTCTCTGTCCTTCAACTATTGCACACTATCTGCTTTTACCTGCATGAATCACTCTCCACAGCAACAACCTCCTCTTCCCTATTCAGCATATATTTATAATCCCAATTCCTCTTCCAGATCATACAACTAACTCTTCATCCCCTTTAGACATTACACTGAGTCTGTTCTTCATTCATGGTCATTATGCTGAGACTCTTTGGCTTCTCTGACAGCTACAGTCTTCGACGCTTTTCCATCTGTCAATCATCTCTATGATGAGTCTTCATACCACTGACAGATACCTTGAGACTCTTCAACCTCTCTGGCAGTTTTGTTGCTTGTGAGATCATCATCAGTGCCCGTTATGTCGATATTCCTTAGCCTCTATGGCAGTTTAGACTCTTTGTCTTCTCTGTCGATCACCCTAAAGCCTCTTCGAATTCTCTGTGTAGAAACAATCAATGGTTTCTGGAAATTCCCCATAGATCCTCCATGTGCACATGCTCTTGGAGCCTTTTTTCCTTTCTGTGAAAAACTGCATAGTAGGCACTAGCTCTTCTGGATAAGCCCCTTCCTTTCATATGACCACTGGTAGTGACCAAGTGCCTAACCAATAGTAATTTCATGATTTCTCATTTCGGGTGATCAACTGTGAGTCACCTTGGTTTTCCTAATTCGTGAAACTCCGAAATGGATCCTAGCACTGCTAGATCCTTCCCTTCTCTTCTGTTGATGTCGGCACTGGCTGTGACCACATGCCTATGCCAACAGGTGCTTTGAAATTTCATACTTTGGGACATTGCAAACTTTTTGAATTCGCTCACCTATCATCTCCAAATTACCAATCCCAGAATCGACAAATTTCTCAAGACCAGATTGACAGTCCTCGATTCCCTTACAATCAACAACTCAGATCAACTTCGTGACTTCACATTTCACGAATTTGGAAAAAAGCTTCCTCTGTGCTCCAGATTATCGAACTCCTGATATCCATGGGTGCCAAATCAATAGCTCACGCTCCTTGGTGATCCAACAGTCCAGATCTCACTTTCACAAATTTTGACTTCATTCTTCATCGTGTCAGATCAACGGTCCAGAATGCTTCCTTGAGAAATGACTATGATCACTTTCTGCATTTCTGGATTTTGCGTTTCATGATGTCGAAGGTTAGAGCACCTCCTTTCTTACAAGTCCCAATTATCCAAAGCCTACTCCATATCAACGACCCATAGCCCTCTGTGGTTCAATGATCTAGATATCATCGGGATTTCGCGTTTCGCGATATCTGCGAGCTTCTTGAAGTAGTTCTCCTGATTCACAATTCTATGAAACTTCTCATCTATTGCCACGTGTCCTCTGTATCGAATGACTCATCTCATTTCTCAACTTTGCATATCGCAAGTTCTAGGGGTTAGAGAACCTCCTTCCTTTGACCTTTCATTCAGTGAAATGATGATCTTTTTCCACGTGTCCTCTGGATCCTACGACTCAAGTCATTTCGATACTTCGCATATCGTGAGTTTGAGGGGTTAGAACACCTCCTTCCTTTGACCTTTCAGTCAATGAAATGATGATCTTTCGCCACGTGTCCTATGGACAATGGACGGTTCCAATGAATTCAGAACTTGTCTCGTGCACTTTCCTTAGAATCCAACAGTTGTTGGTCTACGCAATCAGATCAACGACTAAGATCTGATCTCCTCAACTTCACTTCCTCTAGTCACTGGACTCTGATCTAATGGCCCATAGAACTCCTTGATCCATGATTGATGACCCACGTCACTCCTCCTCCTGAGCCTCATTCCTCCCAACTTGGAAAAATTTCTAAGCACCAAAGGCCTTGTTCTTTGATTCTTCTATGAGTCCTGATGATTTGGACCTCACTTGTGCTTATGTAAAGCGCAAAGCGCTATCTCTTCTAAGATTTTTCTTCTCTGTCTTCACTGTTGTGTTTTCCATGTACACTCTGCATGTAACCCTGTCAACATTGATCTGCAAACATCGTTGATGTTCTTGTTCCATTGATGCATACTCTGATCTTTCCATCAATGACAAGCACACTCAATCTATGAAGATGCCAAAAATCATAACTATGAATATGCCAACAATATCCCCCTTTGGCATTGATGGAAACCCTGAATGGTTGCACTGTTCTACTTAGATCCAAACTATAGCATCCAGAACACATTTTCTCCCCCTTTGACATCAATGTCAAAGAAAACATGCTCCCCTTGAGTTGTTACAGTATTCTTCAGAGGTATCATATATTCAACCAACATAAACTCCCCCTGACAGGATGGACCCTCTTAGGTTGATAGTGAGGTCATGCCCAACTTCTGGCGTAGATACTCAAACTGATCTTGTGCAAGAGGTTTAGTGAAGATATCAACAATCTAATCTTTGGATGGAATATAATGCAAAGAAACCACAAATTTGGTTACTTGTTCCCTCAAGAAGTGATACTTGATGGGTATATGCTTGGTCTTGGAGTTGAAGGAAAGATTCTTTAACACACTAATTGCACTGGTATTATCACAATGGATTTGAATCGGTGCAGTATAATTTATCCCCAAGTCTACAAGTGTCTGAATCATCCACAATACTTGAATACATCAGGTGGCAGCTGTAATGTATTCAGCTTCTGTAGTTGATAAGGAAATGGAACCTTGCTTCTTGCTCAACCACACTACTAGAGAATCTCCTAAGAATAATGCACCTCCACTCATTCTTTTCCTTTCATCCACATAATTATCCCAATCAGCATCTGAATAGACTGATAGTTGAAAATTTTGTTTCCTAGGATACCATAGTCCATAGTCCATTGTTCCTTTCAAGTATCTAAATATCCTTTTGAGATCTAACAAATGAATCTATTTGGGTGCAGCCTGATACCTCCCTACGATTCCAACAACATGCATTATGTCTAGATGAGATGTTATTATGTACAATAGTGATGCAACCCACCGACCCTATCAGCCCTCGGGTCAACAGTCTGCTCACAGGATCATTCTATATACCCTTGAGCCGGATCAACTCTTTTGATTCCCACTAGAATCTGCATAATTATCGATCCACATGTCCTTTTCGGAAACTCGCAATCTCGCGAGTTTGCGAGTTCAGACTCTGAATATTCCTCCTCCAAATCTGCAATACCCAAGATCGTGAAATGATTAGGGATCCTTCTATGTCAGCACCTTCCTGCACGACCATTGGCTAAGCTAAGCACTAGCGCCTTTCGCCTCTCGCGCCTTTGCGAGTTCAAATATTTAACCTTTGGCCCCTTCTTTTCTGAACCCCTTAGAGGTGAGATTTGACTTTTCCCCTCTTGTTCTCACTTCTCATGACTTCGCAAGTCGAAGGCCCAAACTTTCGTTCCTTTATTTCCCGAGTTCCCGAGACGCGAGAATTCAACGGAGTGTTGACTCCTCCAAATGCATGACATGTGTCTGACTGATTATTTCTCGATCCCACTGTGTGGTTCTTCCATGTGTCTCTTATGTGAATCCTTGGCACTTCACAACTTCTCCTTTCACGACTTGTGGCACTCAAACTTTGAGATTTCACCTTGCGAAACCCTAAATTCGTGAGATCCCTAGATCTCTGCCACCTATCCTTCTCCTAACGAACGAATGTGATTATTTCATGACTTCTCTACTTGTTGCTTTGGGACTTTCGTGATGAAAGCCTCGACCCCTTAACCTCCGATATGCCGAGATGGAAAAATTCCGACACATCTTCTACGTGGGTCCCACGATGGAACTTCCCACCTTTTTGGAGTTCTCGGACTTCGCAATTTCATGAATCCAAATGCTAGGCCTTTAGCTCCTCAACCTGTGAAACCCTAATATGGGTGATCTCATGACATGTGTCCTTCCAATCAGATGGCTCAGATCCTTTTTCTATTTCAGGACTTCACCTTTCGCGACCTCGCGAATATTGATGCAAAGATTTTGACCTTTCAACTCCCGAAACCCCAAGATGTGAAATATGTGGGTGATCCAATGCCTCCAATTTCTCCTGACTATAACTTCCCTGATCCTCTATGAGATTTGATGGATTCCACTACTTCGCAACTCCTCCACGGAGGATTCTAACCGTCAATTTCCTCATTGACGATTTCTGCGAAATGAACCAAGTGTTCTTTCGCAAAGCTTGTCCACCTGTGAAACAATATCACTGTGCCTTCTTCCAATACTTCAATACACTAAACTTCCTTAGCTTTCTCAAACTCTGAGTCTTAAATAAGACTCCTGCATGAACTCCTTGCAACAAATCCTTCAATTACTTCAAATAATTGAATTCCTTCGACTCTGCGCACTCCCTGCAGCAGTAGTCCTTCAACACTTTCTCAGGTTCACAAACTCCGAGACTTTACTCAGCCTATGCACACACTTTTCAATGCTCCTGTGCCTAACTGCACTTCTGAGGAACTGAGAACAAAAGATAACCCTTCTGAGCTTTAAGAGATAAAACTTTGAACTCTTGTCAACGCACTCCTTGCAGACAATTCAACTGCACTCCTTGCAGGAACTCTTGCTCAAATAGATAAACAATTGAAACTCATTTCCCTTACTCTCTCTCTCTCTCAGATTTCAGACATTTAACAAGAAATCATACAACATAGCATAAACAACAAATGCATGACAGAAAGAGTAAAACATTCATGAGCATAACATTCAACAATGCACACACCATGAATCTGAGTCAAAGCTCTTTGTATTAATCCAGAACTTCTGTACATGGGTGGTTTTCAACTATGGCTCTTTGCTCTCTTCTCTATGTTCTTCTCTTGACAATCCCCATACAAGTATACAATGAGGGTGTCTATATCCCATTTCCCTCTTGCACTCTAACTATCTAATCTAAGCATTGAATTCTATCTACCTACATTCATTACACATAAAGGCTCCTATCTACTATGGACGAGAGCGGATCGCTCAAGGTCCTTTTTATAATAATACAAGCATGCCTCCACTTTAATGACTTCATTAATATCTCAAAACATTTTCAAAAAATGTGCTTGGTGCTTTTCTAGTTGTCTCTTATCTCCACGCTGGCTCGTTGCTGGCTATGTTCGCACGTCTTTGCGATGCTCCTGCATCATACTCCCTCGCTTGAAAATTTTCATGGGATCCTATCCATGAGCTGGCACATGGTCTGTCCATGCTTCTATATTTCATCTTCATTCTCCTAGCTGGCATCTTCAATTGGATGGCCCTTCCACTTGACCAAGTATTCAAAATATTCCTTTCGCCTGGTCCTCTTACCAACTCTTTTGTCCAGTATGCGCTCCATCTGCGACTTCTCTGCAAATGGAATTTGTTTTGTCCATTGAAACTTTGGCTGTTCATTTCCTGCTTCTGATTCCTTAGCTTTATAAGGGTACAAATCCAAGACATTGAATATCGGATAAATTTCAATCCCGTCGGGCAATTCAATCTCATATGCATTCACCCCAAATTTCTTCAAGACCTTACATGGTCCGATTTTCTTCATCTTGAGTTTATGATGTGTTCCCCTCAGGAACCTTTCCTTCCTCAAATGTGCAAGGATCAAATCGCCAACCTCAAATTGAATTTGTCTCCTGCGTTGATCTTCCCTGCATTTATATTCCTGGCTTGAATGTTGTAGTCGCTCCTTCACCTAGCTGTGAAGCTCTTTCATCACCTCTGCGAAATATTCTGCACTAGCGCTCCTAGTCGCAGTCTGTTCTGAATCTCTCAGCTTAGAAATTCCTCTCAGTTGCATGCCGTAGAAAATCTAAAATGGACTCTGTCTCGTGCTTCTGTCGATTGAATCTTTGTAAGAAAACTCCGCCTGTGGTAATATGTTGTCCCATTGGCTGTGGTGTTCTGTCACCAAGCTCCTACAAACTTAGTGTCTTGATCCGAAACTATGCTTCTTGGCAAGCCGTGAAGTCGAATGACTTCTTTGAAAAACAGGTTCGCAATGTGAGTTGCATCACTGGTTTTTTGACATGGAATGAAATGTGCCATTTTGGAAAATATATCCACTAACACAAAGATTGAGTCAAACCCTCTTTGTATTCTTGGCAACCCCAATATGAAGTCCATGCTAACTACATCCCACGGCCTCTCAGGTATGGGTAACGGTTGATAAAAACCTGCATTCTGCCTCTTTCCCTTTGAATGCTAGCAAATTCTACATCTGTCCATGAATATTTTGACATCTTCTCACATCCCTAGCCAAAAATATGACTCATTCAACTTTGCGAACGTCTTGTCATGACCAAAATGTTCGACCAATACTCCACTGTGTTTCTCCTTCAACAAATTCTCCCTCATGGAGCATTTTGGAATACAAAGTTGATTACCTTTAAATATTAATCCTTCTTGGATCATGTATTCTACCCATTGGCTTCTATCCCTAAGAATTGGATTCTCAGTTGCTTCATACACCTCTTTAAAATCTGGATCATCTCTATACATGTCCCTGAGATCATCAAAGCCCAATGTTTTGACTCTGAACTCCTGCAATAGCAAACACTTACTGCTCAAAGCATCAACAACTTTGTTAGCAGTACCAAAATTATGTTTAATCACAAAAGTGAAATTTTGCATATATTCAACCCATTTTACATGTCTTTGATTCAAATTCTCTTGTTGAGTCACAAATTGCAATGCATGATTATCACTGTACAAGACAAACTCCTTGGGAATCAAGTAGTGTCTCCATTTCTTCAATGCCTAAATAATAGCATAGAACTCCTTGTCATACGTGGAGTATTTTACTTTCGCTTCATTCAGCTTCTCACTGAAGTATGTTATCAACCTGTCTTCTTGACTCAAGACTACCCCTATTGCAAATCCACTTGCATTGCATTTCACTTGAAAATTCTTTTGGAAATCAGGCAACACCAGAATTGGTTGTTCCATGATATTCCTCTTCAACACTCTTCTTATCCTCTTCTGTCTAGTGAAAAGATTTGTGTCTCTTCTTCACTGTGTCCATCATCAGTGCGCTAATTCCACTGAAATTCCTGATGAACTTCCTGTAGAAACTAGCTAATCCATGAAAACTTCTCACTTCAAAGATATTCTTCGGTGATGGCCAATTCTTAATTACCTCCACCTTATCTGAATCCATCCTCAACTTATCGACAGAAATAACAAACCCCAAATAAATGAGCTTCGTCTTCATGAATGAGGATTTCTTCATGTTTATCAGCAACTTTTCCTGTTGTAACCTCTGCATCACTGTAGCCAAATGTTTCAGATGCTCTGCCTTTGTTTTACTGAAAATCAGTATGTCATCAAGGTACACAATGAAAAATTTCTCGATGAAATCCTTCAGTACTTCATTCATTAATCTCATGAAGGTACTCGACGCATTTGTTAAGACAAATGACATGACAAGACATTCGTACAACCCTTCATTGGTTTTGAATGTTGTCTTCCATTCATCTCCTTCCCTCATACGGATCTGGTGATATCCACTTTTCAAATCAATCTTCAAAAACAATTTGGCCCCACTCAAGCAATCCATCAGATCATCCATCCTTGGAAATGGAAATCTCTACCTGGTAGTTATTTTGTTGATTTCCCTCGAGTCAGTGCACATCCTACAGCCTCCATATTTCTTCGGACTGAGTACTGTCAGAACAACACACGAACTCAATCTTTCTCTAACCAAACCTTTGTCCAACAAATCTTGGACTTGTCTTTTGACCTCTTCTTTTTCCTGTGGCATCAATCTGTACGCTTCTTTGTTTGGCAAACTAGCTCCAGGTATGAGGTCAATGTGATGACTCACACTTCTAATCGGTGGCAACGAATGAGGTAGTTCGCCCACTACTATGTCAGTGAACTCTTCCTGAAGTTCTTGAACCTCTTCTGGTAAATCATCTACCCTTCTGTTGGTTAAAACAATATTTGGCCTCCTGACCACAATAAATTGTGGTTCCTCCTTCTTCTTAACCTCTATAAGAAGTTCCTTCCTACTCATGAGAAGTACAATGTTGTTCACCTCTGGTTTTATTTCTTTATCTTTGATTGGCAATAGCATGTGAGTTCTCCCATTTTTCTCTAGGGTGTATGTTTTCATTCTCCCATCATGAATTACGTTCCTATCATACTGCCATAGTCTACCCAGCAATAGATGACAAACATCCATAGGAATAACATCACAGAGTATTTCATCTTTATACCCTCCTATTTTGAACTCAACTAAACATTGTTTAGTGACATTTACCTGATGTCCTTTTTGTAACTATGAAACTCTGTATGGGCTTGGATGATCAATCGTCTCCAGCTCCATATTTTCTACCATCTCTGTTGAAACGAGATTATCCATGCTACCACTGTCTACAATAACTTTGCATTTCCTGTCCTTGGTTTTGCAAGCAGTCCGAAAAAGTCTGTTTCTTTGGACTGAACTATCCACCTCCTTCTATAATGCTAAAATATATTTTCGCATCATTAGCGATCTTCCACCTTCAGCATCCTCTGTCTCAACATTTTTCCTTTGAGATTCGGCAATGTAAGTCTCTCCTTCCTCTCTCTTCTTGTCTGGACATTCATAAGACTTGTGCCCGACCTTTCCACACGTGAAGCATGTTATCAATCCACCTCTTCCTCTTCCTCTACCTCTAATATGAGGAAAAATGTTGTTATCAGCATACTCTCCTCTCTGATCAACATACTACCTTCTCTGCCCAGCATATTTCCTTCTATGCGAGCTTCCACCTCTCTCAGTCTAAGGTTTCTTCCATTCTTCCTTAGGCTTCTGATTTCTATCTTGGACAACTGATTTTCCCCTGGCTTGACTTCTACCTCGGCCTCTTTGACCTTGTTTTCAGCTCAGCTTCTCTTCCGCCTTTAGAGCCATTTGATAAGCATCTTCCATCGTTCGGATGATCATCATGCTCATCTCGTCCTGAATTTTGTTCCTCAAGCCATTCATGTACCTGACAAACTTTTCATCATTACTTTCACGATGACCTGCTCTGATGTTGAACCTGTAGAAATCTTCAGTGTATTCCTTCACCATCATCAGCTTCTGTCTCAAGTTCTACATCCTTTGAAACAGAGTAATTTGATAATCCTTAGGAATGAATTTCGCTTTCATCTTTGCAATCATCCTATCCCAACTCTTGATTTTCTTCTTACCTTGGCAGCATTTGTCATCTTGTAGTTCATCCCACCATAATGCTGCATACCCTTTAAGTCTCATGACAGTGTGTTTTACCTTCTTGTCTTCTTCGACATCTTCATAGTCAAAATATGTGTCCAGAGCTCTAATCCAGTCTAGAATCTCTTCAGCATCCAAGTTTCCCTCATAAACTGGAATGTCCATTTTGGCTCTTGCACTCATTCTTGCAACAACTCTAATCAAGTGTTCCTGTGTTGCATCTTCTACTGTGACTTCTTCTTCTTCATGTTCGGCTTCATCTTCACTTTTGGACTCACTGACATCTCCAATATCAGCTCTTCGCCTTTGGTTTATTTCCACATCCACGAGTCTGGCGCGAATGTCATGCAGATCTCTTTCCACTTCTGGATTCTGCACCTACCTACCTCTTTCTCTTGACACCTCCCTATCCTCTGGAAAATCGGGTGTTTGTATGTCTCTTCTCCTTGGCGGCATGACTGAAATTCCTTCTCGCTTTTCCTGCCTGAAATATACAAACAAGAATCAGGCTCTAATACCAAATGATGCAGCCCACCGACCCTATTGGCCCTTCGATCAACAATCCACTCACAGGATTGTTCTATATACCCTTGAGTCAGATTGGCTCTTTTGATTCCCACTGGAATCTGCAAAATTATCGATCCACAGGTCCTTTTCGGCAACTCACAATCTCGCGAGTTCGCAAGTTGAGACTCCAACTCTTCCTCCTCCAAGTCTGCGATACCCAAGATCGTGAAATGATTAGGGATCCTTCTCTGTCAGCACCTTCCTGCACGGCCACTGGCTAGGCTAAGCATTAGGGCCTTTCACCTCTCGCGCCTTCGCTATTTCAAAGATTTAAACTTTGGAACCTTCTTTCCTGAATCCCCGAGAGGCGAGATTTGAATTTTCTCCTCTCATTCTCGCTTCTCGCAACTTTGTGAATCAAAGGCTTGAAGTTTCGTTCCCTTATCTCCCGAGTTCCCGAGACGTGAGAGGTCAACGGGGTGTTGACTCCTCCAAATGCGTGACATGTGTCTCGCTGATTATTTCCTAGGCCCACCGTGTGGTTCTTCCATGTGTCTCTTATGTGCAGCCTCGACACTTCGCGACTTCACCTTTCATGACTTGGGGCACTCAAACTTTGAGCTTTCACCTTGCAAAACCCCGAATTCGCGAGATCCCTAGATATCTGCCACCTGTCCTTCTCCTAATGGATGACTGTGATTATTTGGCGAATTTTCTACTCGCTGCTTTGGGACTTTTGGGAAAAAATCCTCAACCCCTTAACCTCCGATATGCCGAGATGGTGAAATTTTGACACGTCTTCTACGCGGGTCCCACAATGGAACTTACCACCTTTTTGGAGTTCTCGGACTTTGCGACTTCGTGAATCCAGATGCTAATCTTTCAGATCCTCAACCTGTGAAACCCTGATATGGGTGATCTTGTGACACATGTCCTTCCAATCAAATGGCTCAGATCCTTTCTCTATTTCGGGACTTTGCCTTTCGCGACCTCACGAATATTGATGCAAAGATTTTGACCTTCCAACTCCTAAAACCCTGAGATGCGAAATATGTGGGTGATCCAAAGCCTCCGATTTCTCCCGACCATAACTTCCCTGCTCCTCTGTGAGATCTGATGACTTTCGCTGCTTCGCGACTCCTCCATGGAGGATTCTAACCGTTAATTTCTTCCTTGACGATTTCTGCGAAATGAACCAAGTGTTATTTCGCAAAGCTTTTCCACCCGTGAAATGATATCACTGCGCCTTCTTCCAATACTTCAATACACTAAACTTCCTGATCTTTCTCCAACTCTGAGTCTGAAAGAAGACTCCTGCATGCACTCCTTGCGGCAAATCCTTCAATTACTTCAAAGAATTGAAGTCCTTCGACTCTACGCACTCCCTGCAGTAGTAGTCCTTCAACACTTTCTCAGGTTCGCAAACTCTGAGACTTTACTTGGCCTATGCACACACTTTGCACAGCTCCTATGCCTAACTGCACTTCTGAGGAAATGAAAACAAAATCTAACCCTTCTGAGCTTTCAGAGATAAAATTTTGAACTCTTGTCAACGCACTCCTTGCGAACAATTCAACTACACTCCTTGCAGGAACTCTTGCTCATATAGAGAAATAATTGAAACTCATTTCCCTTACTCTCTCTCTCTCTCTCATATTTCAGACATTTAACAAGAAATCATACACACATAGCATAAATAGCAAATGCATGACAGAAAGAGTAAAACATTCTTGAGCATAACATTCAACAATGCGTACACAGAGAATATCACAACACCATGAATCTGAGTCAAATCTCTTTGTATTAATCCAGAACTTTTGTACATGGGTGGTTTTCAACTACAGCTCTCTTCTCTCTTCTTTATGCTTTTCTCTTGACAATCCCCATACAACTATACAATGAGGGTGTCTATATCCCATTTCCCTCTTGCGCTCTAACTTTCTAATCTAAGCATTAAATTCTATCTACCTACATTCATTACACATAAAGTCTCCTATCTACTATGGACGAGAGAGGATCGCTCAAGGTCCTTTTTACAATAATACAATCATGCCTCCACTTTAATGACTTCATTAATATCTCAAAACATTTTCAAAAAATGTTCTCGGTGCTTTTCCAGTTGTCTCTTATCTCCACGTTGGCTTGCTGCTGGCTATGTTTTCACATCTTTGCGATGCTCTTGCATCAAATAGGTTGCCTATCATAGACCTATATGAAATCTGATCAACATCAGGTGAGTCATCATCCTTTCTTAACTTACAGCCAGTGACCATAGGTGTGCTCATAGGTTTAGAATCTTCTATTTGAAACCTTTTCAACATGTCCCTTAGATATTTTTCTTGAGAAAGAAATATTCCTTCAGACCTCTAAGTAATTTGTAGGCCAAGAAAAAATGACAGTTCCCCTATCATAGACATTTCAAATTCAGACTGCATGGCAGAAGCAAACCATTTTACCAATGAAGCATTATTACTACTGAAGATGATGTCATATACATAGACCAACACAATGAGAAAATCATTACCCTTTGTTTTGATATATAGATTGTTGTCAACTGTTCCTCTCTTAAACCCTTTTTCTTGAAGATATGTATCGAGTTTGTGATACCAGGAACGAGGATCTTGTTTCAACCCATATAAGGCTTTCTTCAGCTTGCATACAAAGTCAGGGTTATCTAAAAGTTGGAAACCCTATGGTTGTTCCATATAGACTTCTTCTTTTAGATCTCCATTTAGAAAAGCTAACATGACATCCATTTGATATACTTTGAACTTCTTATGACAAGCATAGGAAAGAAACATTCTAATAGCTTCTAATCTTGCTACAGGTGCAAATTTTTCATCAAAGTCCAGTCCTTCTATTTGAGTGTATCCTTTGCAGACCAATCTAGCTTTACTTCTTACAATATTTCCTTACTCATTCATCTTATTTTTGTAGACCCATTTGATCCTATTACATTTTTATCTGTTGGCCTAGGAACGAGTTCCCAAGTGTCATTCTTTTCAATTTGGTCCAGTTCCTCATTCATTGATTTTAAACAATTTACGTCTTTACTGGCCTCATTGAAGTTCTTGTGTTCCACCATGGATATGAAGGTTATATGTGATTGCTGGATGTTTTTTATTAACCTTCTCCTGGTTTGTAAACCTTTGTCTTTTTCACTAATTATCTGACTTGCAGGATGATTTTTTTGAGTAATTCTGGAGGAAAAATTTGATGTTGTCTGCTGATTTGAGTTTACCTGAGTATTTGCATCTTCATCTAACTTAGATTCTTATCGTTCTAATTCTTAGACCTGTTCAACTTCAACTTCATCTATATCCTTTGTTGTTGATTTAGTATTGTTCACCTCTTTTACTGGAATTCCTTCATCAACTTTTATGTCAATACAGTCAACCAATTTATGAATCCTCTTATTATATCATCTGTATCCTTTACTGTTTGTATCATACCCTAAGAATATGCCTTCATTATCCTTGTCTTCATACTTTCCAAGGTTCTCATTATTATTTTTTATGTAAAACTTACTCCCAAAGACTTTGAAGTGTTTGATTGAAGTAGGTCTTCCATACCACAGTTCATAAGTTGTTTTGTCATTGTGTGGTCTCAGGTCGCCTTTGTTAAGAACATGGACTATTGTGTGTATTGATTCTACCCAGTAGGTTTGACCAATGTTCTTCTCATTCATCATTGACCTGGCCATTTGCTGCAGGGTTCTATTTTACCTCTCAACTACTCCATTTTGCTATGGATTTCCTGGGATCATGTATTCTCTCTTGATCCCATGTTTATCACAAAATTCCTTGAAATCACTTGACATAAATTCTCCTCCTCTGTCTAATATTACTGCCTTCAACCTCTTGCCTGTTTGATTCTCAGTTAAAGCCTGAAATATTTTAAATTTCTCAAATGTTTCATCTTTTTCTTTGAGAAAATCAACCCAAGTAAGTCAGGAGTAATCATCAATGATCATCATAAAATAGTTTTCCTTCCCTGTGCCTTCCTATCTTGATGGACCACATAAATCCATATGAACTAATTGGAGTGGTTTCTCTATTGAAGTAGATCTATTAGATTTAAACTGTGTCCTGGTTAGCTTTCCTACATGACAGGGTTTACACACAGAATCTTGTGGCTTTGATACTCTTGGAAGATATTTTACTGCCTCAAGATTTTTGAGCTTGATTAAGTGGTAAAAGTTTAGATTTCCAAGTCTCCTATGCCATAACCAGCTTTCATCATGTTTGATTATATGACACTCTTCTCTATCTTCTTTCAGCACATATACATTATTAATTGTCCTTATGCCTTTATCCACAACTTGTCTTGAGTTTACAGACTTTATCTTGCAATCCTTGGAAGTGAATGCCACTTCACATCCTCTATCACACATTTGACTTACACTGAGAAAATTATTTTTGAGCCCATCTACAAGAAGAACATCCTGAGATTTTCCTTTTCCATTACTTAAACTTACCATCCCTTTACCCTTGATTTTACCTGGAGCATCATTTCCAAAGGTTATGTTTCCTGATTTTCTTTCACTTAGAGATAGAAACTTACCTTTGTCTCCCGTCATATTTTTGGAGCATCCACTGTCAATATACCATGGGTTCTTTTGTCTTTGAGATGACAACACTAGTCCACACTTGTCATTTTCTTTCTTCTTCCAAACCTTGACATTTTCAGAAGAAGGATTCAAATCTGGCTCGTAGTTCCTTAAGCGACAGTCTGCAACTTTATGTCCAAAATTATGGCAGGTGCAATATTCTTGTTCATTGAATAAAGGATCATAACTATTGTTATGCTTAACCTGTGCCCTTTTTCCAGACATCACATGATTCACAATCTGTGATTGTTTGTTACTTGGTTGTCTCATTCTTTGTTGTGGAAGTTATCTGTTCCTTGAGTGTTTTGATTGCTCATATCTAAATCTTAAATAACAATTTACAACTTTGTGACCAAAGTTAGAACAGAAAAAACAATATCCATAGAAAAATCCTTTGTACCTGGAAAATGGTTTTCTTCTTTGAGAAGGTCGATTTATTTGTTCTATAGTTTCATTGTTGGTACCTTTTCTTTCAATCTTCCTTGGTAGCTGATTATCTTCCTCTATTTCTCCATATTTGGTTTTGTCAATGAATGTAGATTTGAAAAACTTGATGGAATCTTTGTTGCTTTTCTGACTACAACTTGATCCTTCTTCATAACCCAAACCGGTTTTCAAATTTGGATTCCTTTGTTGATTTAGAATGGTGGTTAATCCTTATGAGGCTTTAATGCTTGGAAGATTTTGGAGATACAATGCTTTGAACTTGTCCATCTATTTTATGGTCTTCACTACCTCTTCCTCCAAGGCTTCACATCTTGCATTATTCTATGATAACTATGGTTTTAAATTTTCCTCTATTTTATTTGCCTCTTCTAACTCAACCTTTAGCAGGACAAAGTCTTCATCATTCTTTTGAAATTGCATCAACAATTGTTTTTGTTTTCTTTTATCGAGTCTGATTCTGCCAATTTCTTCCAAGGCACTGATTAGTTCACCTTCCATATCAACCACAACTTCTTCATCATTAGCATCACTTCTTGTGATTTTATTATCATAATCCTCTTTGGCCATAAGCATGAATTCATTTACCTTATCTTCACAAGAAGAGTCACTATCTGTGTCTTTCGAAGAGTCATCATTGTTTACACATAAACTTTTCTTTTTATCAAATCTTTTGGATTTGTAATTCTTTTCACCTTCAGAATTATGATCCTACTTCTTGTGTGGACACTTAGATGCAAAGTGACCTATCTTTCTACAGTTAAAACACTTGAAGGGAAACTTGTCTTGATACTTGCACAATCCTTTCTTTAGTCTTCTCACAAATTTTGCTTCAATTTCGTCAGGCTCAAAATCCTCATCCTTGTCTTCTTTAAATGATGCTTCTCTAGAGGTGGGTTTATCTTTACCTATCCTCATTTCATATGCAATCAACGTTCCTAGAAGTTGATCAAAAGCCAAAGATTTTAGATCATTAAGTTTTTCTATAGCAGAGACCTTCAGGTTGAACCTATCTGGTAGAGATCTCAAAATTTTCTGACCTAAAGAGGGTTCCTGAATTTTTTCACCAAGTTATTTCATTGCATTTACTAGGTCTTCAACTCTTAGAAAGTACTTCCCAACAGTTTCATCCTCTTTCATATTTAGTTTTTCAAAATGTACTCTATAGGTTTGAAGCTTGGCATCCTTTACCTTCTCATTACCTTCATAACTGCTAATGAGTTTGTCCCACATTTCTTTGGCAATTTCTAAGTGCATAACTTTTACAAATTCTACTTCTGCAAGCCCACTCAGAATAACATTCATAGCCTTAGTGTTGAAGCTGAACTCTAGATTTTCATTCTTATGAGCTAGTACAACTGGCTTTACATAACCAGTCTCTATTACATCATAGACATCTACACCTAAATCCATTACGTAAGTTCTCATCCTAACTTTCCAGACGACAAAGTTTGTTCCATTGAATATGGGGGCCTTATTGGTTGAAGTTCCTTCATGGATTGACATGTTTAATCTTACTTATCTACCTTTAGATAAAATGAACCCACTCTGATACCAATATTTGGACAACTGAGAGGGGGTGATGAATCAGTTGTTACTGTGCTTAAACAATTATACCCATTTTGAACTCTTCCCAGAAAACTCAATCATGATCGCAATGACACAGGGAAGTAAGCACTAGAATATTAAACATCAATCACACACATGAAATACACAGAAACAGATATTTCCTGAGGAAACCCATAAAGGGAAAAACCTATTCTTCTTGATATGATAAGTAATCTTTATTTTTTTTACATTATCATTCTTATGAGAACCAACTCATTGTGAGACTACCACCTCTATCTTGCAAGCTGCAACTTGCTGAGAGCACCAACACTTTGGTTTCTCTAGCACCCACTAGAAGGAAGCAACAACTCCCTGAGTGTTCTAGCACCAACTGGATGGAAGCACCAACTTCTAATCGCACAGGCACCAACCTATATAACAGAGAACAATATTCCTCCCTTGCACCACCCTACCACCCTAGTTTTTCTAGCTGTAACCAGATGGAAGCTACAAATCCCTGTTCTTAAAGTACCCACTTGAAACTCTGAGGACACCAATCCTCCAAAGCACCTCCCAACCACCCTGAAATATAAAAACTTCATTACTGAAACTTATTACAATGGTACAGTGTTTATCTATAGCTTACCAGTCTCATCACTGTAGTATTGTACTAATATGTTATGCCTGGATCAGTGTCTCCCTACTCACATTCTTCTTTGGGATTTATTTTCTTCTTCTCTATCATTGTCATGCACACCTCAACCTTCTCTTTCTTTCTCAGATATCCATTTTTATTCTATGCGCTATGCCTCTTCTTTGTCCTTTAGCTGCTGCACACAGTCTGCTTTTACCCACATGAATCACTCTCCACAACAACAACCTCCTCTTCTCTGTTCTGCATATATTTATAATCCCAAGTCCTCTGCTAGATCATAAAACTAACTCTTCATCCCCTTTGGCGATTACACTGAGTCTATTCTTCATTAATGGTCATTATGCCAAGGATATTTGGCTTCTCTGGTAGCTACAGTCTTTGACACTTTTCCATCTGTCAATCATCTCTATGATGAGTCTTCATACCACTGAAAGATACCTTGAGACTCTTCATCTTCTCTAGAAATTTTGTTTCTTGTGAGATCATCATCAGTGCCCATTATGATGAGATTCCTTAGTCTCTCTAGTAGTCCAGACTCTTCACCTTCTCTGTCGTTCACCCTGAAGCCTCTTTGAATTCTTTGTGTAGAATTAATTAGTGGTTTCTAGAAATTCCCCAGATATCCTCCGCGCACACATTCTCTTTTTGCCTTTTTGCCTTTCTATGAAAAACTGCATAGTGGGCTCTAGCTCTTCTGGCTAAGCCCCTTCCTTTCACGCGACCACTGGTGGTGACCAAGAACCTAACCAATAGTCATTTCGTGATTTCGCATTTTGGGTGATCAACTGTGAGTCACCTTGGTTTTCCTGATTCACGAAACTCTGAAATGGAGCCTAGCATTGGTAACTCCTTCCCTTCTCTTTCATTGATGTGACCACTGGCTGTGACCACTTGCCTACGCCAACAGGTGCTTCGTGATTTTGCACTTCGGGACATTACAAACTTTGTGAATTTTCTCATCTATCATCTCCAATTTCCTAATCCATGAATTGACGAATTTCTCGAGACCAAATCGACAGTCCTCAATTCCCCTGCAATCAATGAATTAGATCAACTTCATGACTTCGCATTTCATGAATTTGAAAAATAGCTTTCTCTGTGCTCCAGATTCCAGAACTCCTGATATCCATGTGTGCCAAATCGATGGCTCATGCTCCTCAATGATCCAACGGTCCATATATCACTTTCAATAATTCTAACTTCATTCTTCGTCATGCCAGATCAACGGTCTAGAATGCTTCCTCGAGCAATGACTGTGATCACTTTTTGCATTTCGAGATTTTTCATTTTGCAATGTTGAAGGTTAGAGATCCTCCCTTCTTTTGAGTCTCGATTCTTCGATGCCTTATCCAGATCAATGACCCATAGCCATCTGTGGTTCAACGGTCCAGATCTCATCGGGATTTTGCGTTTCGCAATATCTATGAGTTGCTCGATGTAGTTCTCCTGATTCACAATTCTGCAAAACTGCTCATCTACTACCACGTGTCCTCTGGATCAAATGGATCATGTCATTTCATGAATTATCATATAGTGAGTTCGAGTGGTTAGAGAACCTCCTTCCTTTGACCTTTATGTCAGCAAAATGAGGATATTTCGCTGCGTGTCCTCTAGATCCTACGACTCAAGTCATTTCGCGACCTCGCATATCACAGGTTTGAGGGGTTAGAGAACCTCCTTCCTTTGACCTTTCAGTCAGCGAAATGATGATATTTCACCACGTGTCCTCTAGACGATGGATGGTTTTGATGACTTCATAACTTGTCTCATGCACTTTCCTTTGGATCCAACAGTTGTTAGTCTACACACTCAAATCAATGGCCGAGATCTAATATCCTCATCTGCGCTTAATTTGGTCACTGGAATCTAATCTAATGGCCCACAATGCTCCTTGATCCATGATCAACGACCCACGTCGCTCCTCCTCCTGAGCTTTATTCGTCCCGATTTGGAAGAATTTCTAAGTGCCAAAGGCCTCATCCTTTGATCCTTCTGTGAGTCCTGATGATTTGGACCTCGTCTGCACTTCTGTAAAGTGCAAAGTGCTATCTCTTCTAATCTTTCTCTTTTGTGTCTTCACTGTTGTGTTTTCCATGTACACTCTACCTGTAACCCTATCGACATTACTTTGCCAACATCGTTGTTATTATTGTGCCATCGATGCATACTCTAATATTTCCATCAATGACAAGCACACTCAATATGTGAAGATTCCAACAAACATAAATGTGAAGATGCCAACATGTATATCATTCTCCAGTTGATGACCTCTTATATTCTCTTTCTTTCCTAGAAAATCCTTCAACTTTGTCCAAACATTATTAGGAGTCTTGCAAGTATCAACATGAAAGAGGATATCTGGAGAGATGCTCAAGCATGATATCCCATATGATTCATCCATTTGTTTATTTATTTTTATTTCTCTATCTTAGTCCCCATGATGATCCTATACAAACCCTTTCTTCGAAGTAGAATCTTTATCTTGGGCTTTCACTCAAAGTAGTTGAAGGGTGTCAAGATCACTGAAAAATATGGTCGATCCATAGTTATATATGGTATTTCCAATATTAAATATAAAAATGAAATAAAAGTGAATACACCCTCCCAATAATGGTTCTTATACCATGTAGTACTAAACCACAATCCAAGACCTAACTGTGAGAAGGAAATACTACACTAGCTAATTGCAAAAGAGAGAGAGGAGAGAGAAAAATAGAATCAATCTTCACACATAAGAGACTAAGAAACCAACTCTAATAAAAATGTATTAATCCTTGATAATTACTAAAATATATAGGACTCTCCACATGAGGAGTAATGTGCACTAGGTTGGGATTTCCATGTGCATGCTCAAGTAAAAAAGTAAATTCTCCTAATAGCGACAATTAACTAAAGTCAATTGTTGCTAATAATAAGAAAAGGAAAAAAATATAGGTGCCAACTTAGTTATAACTCTACATGAAGTCAACATTCATTCCATAATATAAAAAATCTCCTAGAATAATACTAGAGTCCAATAATGGAACTAAAGTCCTAGCTGAGTGAAAATTTGCTAATCATGGAAAATCACTAAATAAGTGAAGTGAGTTAACTCCAAGGATTAGATGGGTAATGTGCACTTCCATAGGATGCTAATTATATTACTAAAGTGTGTTCTATAGCCATGAAATAGGAAATTTCTCCTATAATTAAGGAAATAGGAATTATCTCCTAAAAAATAGGAATTTGCCTAATGATGGTTACAAAATAGGAACTGGCCTAATGGTAGCTAAAAAATAGGAATTTTCCTAATGGTGGTTTATAAGCCCATGGTTTTGGAAACCAGTGGTATTTTCCCATGGTATTACATATAGGAATCCACTGACTAAAAATAGACTTGCTATAAATAGCAGTCCTCCTAAATAGTAGGAAAAATGGAAAATGAGTATGTCACTAAGTATGTAGTTGAGCATGTACCCCAACATAGGTAACTAGATTTTATGGATCTGATAAGACTGGAATCTTTGTAGGGTTAGGTTTCACTCTGGTATGTTTCCTTGTAGATGCCATATTTACAAATGTGGATCCACTTGGTGAAATATTAAACAACCGATATTCTGAATATTTTTCACTATCAAGAAATAATATTCAAATATTTCTATCTCTAGGGAAAAATAAATTCGATCTTCGATCCCTGATAAAGATGCCAAAAATGTGTTAATCCTTGAGATGTTCCAAGATGTAATTGGAATTATGTCAAGGAACCTTGGAGATAAAACTAAAATATGATTTTAAATCTATGTTGTGTGGAAACCTTATGGTAATGTTGAATTTCTCAAAAACCTCAAAATATACAGATAGGATGATTAGACGACTCTCAACCCAAGAGGCATTTCCCCATGTGTATCAAATAAATTTTTTTAAAGGTGATATGTGGATGAATGGAACATGATGAATCATACAAGGTGTTCTAGTGAATAAATATTGCTATCTTTGTACAAATAAATCGTACTGAGCATAAAGAATTCAACAGTTAAATTACATGGATCTGAATTTGTGAAGGACATACACATAAGACAACATAATGTTTAACATATTAAATGGTACTAGAATAATTTTTCACTCATTCAATTCTACCAAACATATGTGAGATAGAAATTGGTCATTAACATGAAATCAATTTCAACCACAAAAGAGCATCACACATTTACAATGAATATGATGCAAATTCTACATGAGTCTTTTATTAATAGAAAAATCAGATTTACATTATCTGGAGAATGGGTATGGATTTACCTGAAGAACAATACAATGGAGTACAATACAATGAAATAATGTAAACTAATACAATATTGGTGAATGAATATCTACAAGCTCTCTATCCTCTTGTCATAATCTATCTTTTCTTCTTTGGGATCTTTTGATATTGCAAACCCTAAGAACAAGTTACACTTATATTCCCAAAAAATGTTGAACCTTGGAAAATGAGCATTTCTTCTCCATTATAGATTCACTTCTATCAAAAACCACTTCTTGAAACTTATGACTTCTCTCTTGTTCTTGAAACCATTTTTTTTTCTTGAATTCTTTTACCTCAGTAAAAAATTAATAACATGGTAAAACTTTTCACCCAATTTACCCTTGTGTGATTGGTCTCGAGCTACTTGCTTCTCCTTGTCTTACAATTTTTTTTTTGGCATACTGGCACATTTGTTTCTATTATTTTCCCATTGGATATTTTGTTTTGTTCATATTCTTAATACCTCATCCAAATTAGTATATCCCTCATATATTCATGGAGGTAAGTTCTTGAAGATAATATTCAAATTATGAAGTAACTCAAAATATCCTACCAATAGATCTACAATATCTTGCCCCTTTAGGGTCCCATCAAGTTTTTCATATTTAGTATCAGTCCTACTCTTTTCATCTAGTAGCTACTGATAATTTTTCTGTGAGTACATATATCCATGTCCATCCTATAAATATGGAATCCCATGCTTTGTGACATTACTGAAAATATTCTTAAAAGAGGTGATCTACCTCAAGATCTCATGAGCTTTACCCTATGCATTATGTAGAAACCTGTTCTTTGTAATAAACTTTTTAGAATCTATGGTAATGATTTTTTTGTCATTTACATTTATTATCTTCAACTCTTCTTTTGTTCTTTCATTCAAAAACTTAATTGCATCACTTGACAAATCCAGTTTCTTCTCTAGATCAACAGTTGTGATTTTTGTGTCTACCAATGTAGAGGTTACTAGTTCTAACTCATCCTACATCAGGACAAAATGGGCCCAGTTTTGTAATACTATTGTAGCTATTTTATCCAAAATCAATTTCATAGCTCCCCTCAATATTGTCCTTCCAATAATATTCCCCGTCATATGATCTACCTCTTTTGTGCTTCCTTTTTGTTAGCTTGATCTTATGCTAAAAGTATTTCAGAGAGATATAGAACATGACACTCCTTTATCCTTAGGACCCTACAAACAACAACCTCTACAATATGCCACCAAAATTCCTACATATTTGCATATAGAAATAATTTGTTGATTTTGTAAACACATTAATACTCAAGTAGGAGTAATACTCTTACTATCCCTTGAGATGTTTCAGTATGTAAATGGAACTATGTCAAGGAACCTCAGAGCTAAAACTCATAAATTGTTTTAAAGTTGTAATGTGGTGGAACTCTCATGATAATATCCTTTAATTCCTCACAACCCTCACAATCATTTCAAACATCATGATCAGAGGACTCTCAACCCAAGAGGCATTTACCATGTATATCAGACATTTGGAATTTAAAGGTGATGGATGGGTGAATTCAGAACAAAAATACAGTAAAACATATAAGGTATTCCTATAAACAAATCTTGCAGTCTTTACAAAAAGAAAAATGTGTTGACCATAAAGAATTCAGCAGTTAAATCAGGTTGATCTGAAAAATCATTCACAGAGTAAAATTATTTACAGAGTAAAATTATTCACAGAGTAAAATTATTTACAGAGTCCAATTATTCACCATGTTTTACCCTTGTTGGGTTGATCGTGAGATACTTGGTTCTCCTTGTCCTGGAAAGTGTATTTTGGCAAATTGGAAGATATGCTTCCATCATTTTCTGATTGGTTACTTATGATAATTCATAGTCCTCACTACCTAAACCAAATTAGTATACTTCTCATATGATGTTTGAGGTAAATTTCTAAATATCATCTTCATATTATCAAGAAGTTCAAAATATTCTACCAACAAATCTATTACATCTTGTCCTTTCAAGGTCCCTTCTAGGTTTTCAAACTTGTCATCACTATCCCTCCTTGCATCTAGTATATTTCGATAATTATGAATTTCATATAGATCTCCATTTCCATCCCAAAAATATGGAATCCCATGCTTTATAACATCATTAAAAATATTCTTGAAATAATCAATTTCTACCACAAGATGATGGGCTTTATTTTCAGCAATTTGTAATAGCCTTTTCTTTGTGAGGGCCCTTTTGGAATCCATGGAAATTTTTGTCCTATCATTGACATTCAATTCCTTCAAATCCTTCTTATTTCTTCCATTCAATAATTTTACTATGTCATTGGCCATTTCTATCTTATTTTCTAGCTCATTCTATATTATTTTAATATCTACAAAAGAATGGGTACTAGCTCAAGTTCATCTTGTACCAGAGAAAAATAAGACCAATTATTGAATATGGTAGTGGATATATTATCCCCAAATGATATTCCTATCCCCTTTCATAGTTGATCTTCATGTCACCTTTATTTTCATATGAGATAACTCCTTTTGTGCTTCCCCTTTGGCAAGTTTGAATTGTTCCAAGAGTATTTCTCTACTCTTTACATTTTCTTATAGTTCTATTACCTCAACATCCCTATGTTTGATATTATTAGCCAAAGTATCCAATTCAATCTCTTTCACACTCAAATCATCCATGAATTCGGATAAACCTTCATATGGATCTAGGGAAGCAACAAAAATTGTAACTGACTTGGATGCCCACAATAATTGAGTTTCTTGATCTTTCAAAGGTTCATTTTATGCCTGTAGGAATTCTATCATTTTCCTACTATCTACCAATTGTTGATATAACTTCTCTTTTTCCTCAAATATTTCTTGTAGCTCAAGGATATGCACATTTTGTATATCTGGTACATTTAGTTTCTTCTTAAGGACCTTAATTCAGTGTCTTTTAGATTTATCAAAATTCCTATAGAAACAAGATTCTTGGGGTTTGTACTTGGGGAAATAATTTTCTTCTCCAATTCCACAATTAGAGTCTACTTGGATTTTGTAGCCATATTTTCCTATTTCAAATGCTTATCAATTTTCACCACCATATTTTATTTTTTGGTAGATTGGTAGTGGATTGGAGGACTCCTTTGTAAAGCATATAACTAGTTTTTTTATGTAATTCAATCATATCCACTTGGTGAAAATTTCCAGGCTTCGTATTCATTTCTGTATCTTTTTAATTGTTACCCATAAATATTCCTCATTTCGACAATGTCACATTCTCATTGTCGCAAGTGTCGCACTTTTTTCACAATTGTCATAAATATCACATTTTTGTTCTGCATATGTCACATTGCGAACGACAGCATGAAAGCACTTGATACATCCTCTAAGACATGTTGGAATGGTAAACCACGTCATTTGAAAAGATAAGAAAAATCTTTTTCCTTAAGAAATGTTCATCTTAATGAACTTTGGGAAGATCAACGCTCCCCTACTCATATGTAGGGAGCACTAGCGCTCCATGTCCATCTAGCAGGGAGCATTGCAGCGCTCTTTTTCCAATCCCCAGTGGAGTCACCAATTTCTATTGTAGGAAAATTCCCCTACGGATAGGTGAATATCTTCTTGGATTCTAGACCCCTACTACCAAGATAGAAATATACTAACATTGGACACTAACATTCCTTTAAATGAAGTTAAAATAGTCAAAAGGAAAAGAGGAAGAAAGTATGATGTACCTTTTTCTGAAGCTTGTCCTGAATTAATCTAGGATGAACTTGATCTTCAAGCTCCTTAATAAGATCTGTAATCCAATAGACATCAAATACAATGCATACTTCCTACTCTACCAAGATTAGTTTGAAGTAAATTTATCAACAAAAGACAAGTATATGCAACCATACACAAACTTGAAGGAAATAGGCCAAGCATATATTCATGAGAAAATTACAAGGCACTTACAATATGTGATATTAGTGCCCTGGTGTGCATGCCTAGTGAGAACTAGCACTCTGTGGGTAGACTTAAGGGAGCATTGGAACAAAACCATTTTGTTTTTTGTATTTTTGGCTAAAAAGACATAATTTTCTCTCATAAAAAGTTAACTAAAGATGTTTAATTGGTTGTATTTGTAGGTTTTTAAGAAGTATCTTTTTGACAACCTTGTCACACTTAAGAGAATAATCTTTGTTCTTTATCGTGATCTAAAAAACATGAGAATGTAACTGAGTATACTTTTATCACTTTTTCAGACTCGTAAAGGTTATACGAAAAAGGAACCCCCTAGAGTCGTCTTTAAGCTCTTTTTAGACTCTCTAAATATAAAAATATTGTCAAGTGATCTTGCTTCCTTTCACACTCGTTAAAAAGGTATTGAAAGGGCATCTCCCAAGTAGTATTTTATCTCTTTTTCGGACTTCAGAGACTAAAATTACAAAAAAGGACAACCTTGGAGTCGCCTTTAAGTTCTTTTTAGACTCTCTAAATATGAAAAACCATCGATTTTTCCTTCTCTGGACTCGCTAAAATCACACATTGGAGGGCCCATATGGGACCTAACCCTTACTTCCAGTTCATTAAAGAAAGGAAGAGGGACTTACCGAAGGTGAGTTATATCGAGCATGTGTTATCCTCCTCAAGTTCGTTAAAACAAGAAGAGGTACTCGTCTATCTAGATGGGGGGAAAAAATGAAGGAAGTAAGTCATGTTATCTTTTAGAATTTTTACAAGACACTCTTATAGTTTCCCTTGAACACGACACTTGTTTCCACCTACATTTTTGAACACTTGGATAATCTGCTAAACCTCTGCATTGAACCAATCATATGAGTCTTTCCACTCCTTTGGGTCACCTGATGAATGTCACAGCATCCGCTGCATTATGTTTTGGTCCATGTTATGTTTATGCTACCAAGTCATGTTGTGCCTCAGTGTTCAAGGGACGTATCTTCCTCAAGAGTCAACCATCACAAATTTCCATTTTCAATACCCATGTCAGTCCATAATCATTCGATTCACCATCTTACATCTCTTTCCTATGTCAGTTTCATGTCAATGATGGGGGATACATCAAGGACCTCCTTCCATGAGTATTTTCCTATTGACTTAAACACATCATCCGGGAATTAGACTTAGAAACCAGTTAGTACCTTGGAACTTGCATGCCTCAATGGCATGCCTCCTCACCTCCGACGGTAGGTTTACATCATTTACCTTTGATCGGATGATTCCATGAATGTTCAACTTCAGCTCATTTATTCACATTTATTGGATTGTACTAGGGTACCTTCGGAGTCATTGACATCATTGATGATTTCCCTCGTACTTTTTAACGGTTTATTTCAATGACCAGTAATCAAGCGGTTTCTACCATGTTCGACATCAAAACATCTATTCACATGGCTATATTTGTACCACATCATGATTGGGATGAAGACCCTAGGTTGAGCATTCACTATGTTATTTTCTTTCCTTGGGTTGTGCAAGAGATCTTTTGAGCATGATATATATATATATATATTGTCACATATATCCACATTGTATCTTTGGTGGCTATACCCTTAGTCAGTATCATCAAGGATCCACAGTGTATTTATTGGTGGCCATACCTTAAGTTCTTTGTTACTCAAGCATAGGTATGCCTTGGGTGAAACACATGATAACATTTGTTCGATGGTTGTTTGCAGCTTCTACTAGGTTCTCTGACTCCACACCCTTGCTTCGAAAATATACAAAGAACTTCAGTCATCATCTTTTGTCTTTTGAATTCACACTTTAGGGGGAAATCTGTTACATGTCAAAATTCCTCACTTTGACAATGTCACATTCTCATTGTCACAAGTGTCACACTTTTGTCACAAGTGTCGTAAATTTCACATTTTCGTTCTACATATGTCGCATTGTGAATGACACCATGAAAACACTTGATACATCCTCTAAGACATGTTGGAAGGGGAAACCGCATCATTTGACAAGCTAAGAAAAAACAAATTCTTAAGAAATGGTCATCTTAACGAACTTTGGGAAGATCGACGCTCCCTTGCTCATATGCAAGGAGCACTAGTGCTCGCTGTCCATCTAGAAGGGAGTGTTGTAGCGCTCTATTTCCAATTTTGAGGGAGAATCTATTGGTTGAGAGAATCATGAGAATAAATATCTTTTATCTTTAAAGACGGCTAGAGATGATTTGATTTGGTTTGGCTCGAATCCAAGCTTTAGGTTGCATCTAAGGGAGATGCCACAACTTATGGATTCATATCCTCAACTTATTACAAATATGAATATGGTGGTTAAGCCTCTCAAATACTATAAAAGGAGTCATTTATCATGGTGAAAAGGAGGAGAATATCAACAAAAAGTATTGTCATCCTGATCGTGGATCTTTCAAGCAAAGGGTTGAAAAAAAAGGACTTGGAGAGGTTGTTGCAACTGCATCTACAGATTGTAAGTGCCTTGTAATGTTTTCATTAATATATTCTTGGCCTATTTCCGTCAAGTTTGTGTATGGTTTCATATAATTGTATTTTGTTGATAAATTTAGTTCAAACTAATCTTGGTAGAGTAGGAAGTATGCATTTTCTTTGTTGTCTATTGGATTGCAGATCTCATTAAGGAGCTTGAATATCAAGTTCAGCCTAGATTTAGCGAGAACAAACTTCAGAAAAAGGTACATTGTACTTTATTCCTCTTTTCCTTTTGACTAGTTTAACTTCATTTAAAGGAATGTTAGTGTCCAATGTTAGTATATTTCTGTCTTTGTAGTAGGGGTCTAGAATCCAAGAGTATATTCACCTTTCTGTAGGGGAATTTTCCTACAATGGTAATCAGTAGGGGAATGGGTTGTAGGACCTTCTCACTCAAGTATGGCCATGTTGAATGTCCCATTTTGAGAATCCACAGTCGAGAGTTTATTTTTCTGAGCCATATTTTCTCCCCAATCTTAGGGATACATCTACTTTTTAATATCCTAATTTTACCTCTTGATATCCATGTATTGAGAAAACATGGAGGGTCATTTGTCAAGTGTCCTTGCAGTAGTGTATGTATGTGATGATTCTATTGATGCCAACAAATCATAATCAAGGTGTTCCACTGTCACAATAGGCTCTCTTGATGTCAAACTGGCTTCACGTATACCTTGACCTTGTATACTCACTCCTTTACTGTTAGTTGATACTATGATCCCCTGGGATTCTGACCGATCACCATATTTAGCCTTCTTACTCAATTATTCTCCCCATGAGTCATCCATGTAATGTTACCCATTACCATGAATACAAAATGATCTAATACCAATATGTGACATCCCCATCTTACTCCTGAGAAATGGAACTCCAAAAATCTAGTGTGCGGATTCTAGAATATAATGTTAATCTGTGCAGAATCAAGTGAGGTAACGCACACGATCCCAAGTTAGATCATGCCAAAAAAAAATTCCTTTTGATACACTACATATAATAGTGTAATTAACACATAATACAACTACATGCACAATCATTCAGAACACACAAATATATTGTGCATGTAAGCACCCTGAACACATGATTACTATTGTGTGTGAAACCATTCTAGTGTCGTACACAAATTATGTTCTCCTTGTGGCTTGATTGTTTTCCCGTGCGCACAATGAAACCAACCTCTTGTGTGCATGGAAATTCTAGTCTTGCCTCAGGGACTCATAATAATTATTACAAAATTAACTAACAAGAATACTTAATAATTTTCATGCTATGCATGTGCGATAACAAATACTTCATAACAATGTTATGCTTAAATGTACAAACAACATCATGCTTACATGTACAAGCAACATCATACAAAATAATGGAAGTCAATTATATGAAATGTCATACAGGAAATAAACCCCTATCATACATAGGTAAATAAGCAGACAGTAAATTAGACAAGAACATAAAGAACACTTATTAAGAGTCATCAACTACACACAAAGCTCAGACATTCCTCCCAGCCATAGACTCTATTTCTCATATACTTTCAACAATAGGTCACCCCCAAGTTGGGGCTTAAAATACACAAAGGAAAAAGGATTCCTAATGCCAGGGTATTGTATGATAATAAACATAATTTCTCAGTCCAAGGTGCCAAACTATTGCAACTAGCCTACAATCTCTCATTCCCCACAAGCTTGTCCCACCCTTTATATGTTCAAAATTCCTTCGACTTCCCCACTTCCCTTCCATTAATTCAACAATAGGTCAGACAGGAAGTCTTAGAGCCCTGTAAATAATGCCCAGTGCATGAGTGAACAATTCCAAGAAAATATCTCACCTGGAGAGAATACTCATGGGCGTGTGATCCCCCAGGCTCAGAAAATACTCAAAAATAAAAGTTCTCAGAATTGGATGAAACCAATTCCATTGAGACCGTCTCATCGCGTTGATTCTGGAAGTATATTTACTTTCTCAAACGGACATTGTATGAGAGAGTTATCATACTCTGACTGTTTTCTCAAACAACTAAAAAGTCAAAGCACTGACAAAATGTCAATGTTGACCTTAGCATGCCAACAACATGACATCACCAACGACACCTCATGATGCAGACTTGGACCAATGGTAGTGTGACAAGTGGTAGTAGTTGACTGGGCAGATGTGGATGGCAGATCCAATCAAAATTTGACACATGGAAAAATCTGGTCAAATGTTGAGGTGCCACGTGGCCCAAGCATGGGCAACCACATGGCACCAGGTTAGGGTCTAATGGAAAGTTCCAAAAATATTTTGGGGTCCATGGGTTTTGAACCAACGACCACCCACCAAGACAAAGCGCTTTGAGGAGAGCCCTAACACCAACGCGCCACATGTATTACTTGTTAAATGTAACAAGTTAAATTTTATTTAAAGTGTAAGATATTATATGGTGCGGAAAGGGGGGTTGGGGCTAAGCCCCAACCCATGGTTATATCATTGCATGCAACCACAACACAGGATGTTAGGTGCTCCACTATGCGCATGGGGTTTGGATAGGGCCTATCCCTTGGACCTCGGCACCTCCATGTAACCACAAGCACAAGTTGGGGAGGGCCTATCCCTTAGGGCGCAATCTATTATAGGCTGAGGTCCCATGCATACCGCCCCAAATCCAGGAGCTAGCGCAAGTATGGGCCAGTGATTATCCCTTTTGCGCTAGCGCTTGGCCATATGAGATGCATATGACCAGTTTTAGAGGGCACGTGCATAGCCCAAGGGGGTTTACTATGTATTTTTAAATAAAAGTGGGTCTTTAACTATACATAAGTGATTTTTTACTGATATTATGCCCAGAAAATGGATTTTTTGAGGATTTTAGGTCATTTGAAGGGGGATTTGATCCCAGAAAGAGGCCATATCTTGAGGGAAGTTGGGATTCCTCATAGGATCCTTGAAAACTATAATAACTAGGCTTTTTTAATCTTGTAGGAGACTTTTTGATGTAGGGTTTTGAAGGAGCAGTTTGTAAATTTTGGCCTTTTCTCATGTTTTGAGAGGCGGTTTTCTCATGTTGTTGAGAGGATTTTGATGGTGCATGCATGAATCTGAGCAAGGAGGTCTTGCATAGTAGACATGAAGCATGTAATGTAATAGAAAATATCATTGTAAGAGAACTTTGAGCATTTTAAAGAGCAATAAAGAGGTCCTCCACTTGGAAGCGGGCCCAGAGACGTAGCCAACGATTGGTGAACTCCATTATCAACCTCTTGTCTCTATTTATCTTTCTTTTTTTTCTATTATATTCTCTTCATTTGCAGGATGGATATTAATGGCTGATCTCTTTATTCATTAATAAGCATCAATTAAAAGTCACATTTGATATTCCGCAAACAAGATAACAAGTTTATGTATTTCGCATTCTTAACGATCCGATGCAAAAAGTACATTAAACTAACTTGCAATGTATCATCAATACCTTTGTTTTTGGATCAAGTTTATGGTATCAGAGCATTTGGTTTTGAAGGTTTGACAGGAATTTCAAGCATTGGATGCTCACTGGAGAAAAACTCAAGCGAGGAGAAGGCCAACTTGAGGCTCTTGACATAGAGATTCAAAGGCGAACGCATAAGAAAGAGATGTCTTCACCATGGAAATTGGGTCCCTTCAAATATGAAGATGATTTATTCAAGGCCTTTAAATTGATGCAAGCCATGGTAGAGGAGATTTACCATGAAAGAGGTCAACGAAGGAATCCAAAAGTTGAAGAAGGTGAATCTTTGGTAAGAGCAGAAGGAGGAGTTGGAGGTGGTGGAACTTCAGAACCTTATTCTCCTTCATCCTCATCATCTAGTAATGAAGCAAGTGTACAATCCTCCAAGGATAAGCAAAAAAAATCATCATTCTTCTTATATGTCGTTATTAAAGCTAGATATAAAGTTTCAATTAGCCACTTATGATGGTGAATTAGATGCAGAAATGCTAGATAATTGGGTTAGACAATTAGAGGTCTATTGTAGGATACAAAAGATTTTTTATGATGAAACTAAGATCCAACTAGAAAGTCTCAAATTGGGAGGCACAACTCTCATATGGTGGGAAAGAAGAACTAGAGATGATCTTAAGAAAAGTGGTAAAACAATCTCTTCCTGGAATGATTTTGTTATTGCATTAAAACAACAGTTTTACCCTTTAGCTTACATGCAACAAGAAATGATGAATTGGGAATGTTTAAGGAAATCAAAAGGTCAAAGTGTACAAGAATATACTCAAACATTTTTTAAGAAAGCATTAAATTTGGGTATTCCTTTGTATACACAAGAGACACTCCTAAATATATCGGTGGTTTATATTCTTATCTTAAGCACACTATTCTTATGCTAAATCCTTCTAACTTTGATGAAGTATGTGTATAAGCCAGTCACATTGAATCAAGAAAAGGGAATGTTGGTGATAGTGTTTCTTCAGATACTTGGAAAAGAAAGAATGTAGGGAAATGGAAAGAGAAGAAGACAACCACATCAAGAAAGGAGAAGCCTACTTGTAAGCATTGCAAGAAAGTAGGCCATGATGAAGATCGTTGTTGGGTCTTACATCCTGACTTGAAGCCAAAGAAGTTTTTCAACCATAGAAGGAAGAATACCACAGTTGCGACAGTTCAAGTGGATCTTGGATCAGATTCCGGTGATGAGACATAGGTTGTAGCTATGGGAATCCGAGGTATAAATTTTGTTGCAAGTACTAAATCTTCTAGATCATTTGATGTAAATGATGAGTATAAAAGGAATGAACTTTTCCACATAAGGGTTATAACACATAATGTTAAAGTTGATACTCTTGTATACAGTGGATCAGAAGCCAATCTAATCAGTGAAGATGTTGTAAATAACATGGGAGTTGAAACTAAGTCACATCCTAAACCATATCCATTGGGATGGATATGTGGTGATAACAATTTACAAGTAACCAAGGAATGTAAAATCAAGTTTGCAATCACTTCTAAGTATGTTGATGAAGTAGAGATTGATATCATGCCAATGGACATATGTGGGATTGTCTTGGGAAGCCCCTACCTTTATGATAGAAAATCCATATTCTACAGGGAGGATAATAAATATTGCTTCAAGAAAGATGGGAAGGAGTACATTGTTCATGCTCATCACATGAAAACTGATAGGTCTTTTACAACTACAGGGCAGTTAAAAAGAATGGTAAATGTAAGAAAAATCTTAACACTTATGTCTGTAACAAAACAAGAAATTAATGATGCTAAACATGAGATGGTTCAGTATGATTCTAACAGTCATCAAGTGTCACCAGGGGTACAACATGAGGTTCGACTGCATAATTTGATTACTGTTCATGTTCAAAAGGGGAAGCATGTTTTGACATTTTCATTTGCATACTCAGTATTGTTGATTAGTTTGTTGTTGTTCAGTGGTGTATGGCTGCAAAGTGCGACAAAGAATGTAGATGATTGTGTGATAAATGAAATGATTACTTTGATAAACAATGTTATCTCAGTTTTCATGTTTGTTGTGATTATTCAGGTGATCATTATCCCAGCAGAGAGAATGGATGATATAGGACAAAGTGAGGAGGCAATACCCTCACTTCTTACCTGAGTAAAAGAAAAATTTTGGTGGTCCAAAAGCTTCCAAAGTGGGGAGGAATGATCCAGGAGGCTCCCCAGGCTCAGAAAATGCTCAAAAATCAAATTTCTCAGAATTGGATGAAACAAATTCCATTGCGACCATCTCGTCGCGCTGATTCCAACAGTATATTTACTTTCTCAAACAAACATTGTATGAGAGAGTTATCATACTCTGACCATTTTCTCAAACAGCTAAAAAGTCAAAGCATTGGAAAAACGTCAATGCTGACATCAGTATGACATCACCAATGACACCTCATGATGAAGACTTGGACCAATGGTTGTGTGACAAGTGGCAACATTTGACTGGGCAAATGTGCATGGCAGATCCAATCAAAATTTGACACATGGAAAAATCTAGTCAAATGTTTAGGTGCCACGTGGCCCAGGCATGGACAACCACGTGGCACTAGGTCAGGGTCGAATGGCAAGTTCCAAAAATATTTGGGGGTCCATGGGTTTTGAACCAACGACCACCCACCAAGACAAAGTGCTTTCAGGAGAGCCCTAGCACCAACGTGCCACATGTATTACTTGTTAAATGTAACAAGTTAAATTTTATTTAAAGTGTAATATATTATATGGTGCGAAAAGGGGGGATGGGGCTAAGCCCCATCCCATGGTTATATCATTGCATGCGATCACAACACAGGATGTTAGGCACTCCACTATGCACGTGGGGTTTGGATAGGGCCTATCCCTTGGAACTTGGTGCCTCCATGTAACCACAAGTGCAAGTCAGGGAGGGCCTATCCCTTAAGGCACAGTCTATTATAGGCTGAGGTCACATGCATACCGCCCCAAATCCAGGAGCTAGCGCAAGTATGGGCTAGCGCTTAGCCCTTTTGTGCTAGAGCTTGGCCATATGAGATGCATATGACTAGTTTTAGAGGGCGCACGCATAGCCCAAGGGGGCTTACTGTGTATTTTTAAATAAAAGTGGGTCTTTAACTATACAGAAGTGATTTTTGACCGATATTATGCCCATAAAATGGATGTTTTGAGGATTTTAGGCCTTTTGAAGGGGGATTTGATCCCAAAAAGAGGCCATATCTTGAGGGAAGTTGGGATTCCTCATCTGAGCCATGAAAACTATAAGAACCAGGATTTTTGAAGCTTGTAGGAGACTTTTTGATGTAGGGTTTTGAAGGAGTAGTTTGTAAATTTTGTCCTTTTCTCATGTTTTGAGAGGCATTTTTCTCATGTTGTTGAGAGGATTTTGATGGTGCATGCATGAATCTAAGCAAGGAGGTCTTTCACAATAGACATGAAGCATGTAATGTAATAGAAAAGATCATTGTAAGAGAACTTTGAGCATTTTAAAGAGCAATAAAGAGGTCCTCCACTTGGAAGTAGGCCCGAAGACGTAGCCAACAATTGGTGAACTCCATTATCAACTTCTTGTCTCTATTTCTCTTTCTATTTTTTCTGTTCTATTTTCTTCATTTGCAGCATGGGTATTAATGGTTGATCTCTTTATTCATTAATAAGCATCAAGTAAAAGCCACATTTGATATTACACGAACAAGATAACAAGTTTATGTATTTCTCATTCTTAACGATTCGATGCAAAAAGTACATTAAACTAACTTGAAATTTATCAGTAATACCTTCATTTTTGGATCAGCCTAAAAACATGCCTCTTTGAAAACAAATATCTCACCTAGAGAGAATTTTCACGGGCCTAACAACCCACCTCTTCAACAAAAAATATCTCAACTAGAGAGAATGCTCAAGGGCTTGACAACCCACCTCTTCGACAACAAAGAATCTGGTTACTAGATAGAAACCCCTTTCCAAGTTTTTCTCTACAGGTAAGGTAATGGTCGTTTTTCATTATCTGGTCCAACCTCTCAAGAAAAATGAGTGAATCCCCCCCAAAGGAATCCGTTTCTCCAAATACACTAAGGTTCAACAATATATTGCATGGTCATAACTGGACACTTGACACCTTCAGAATTACCTTTAGTCACTTGGTGACTTGTTCCCATCCCTTGGGAACTTAGGATAAAATTCCCTTGGACTTAAGCCCTCCTTTTCCCTTTTTCAGTGGAGTTTATCTCCTCATCTCTTTTCTCCTGATTGGTCTACACACAACGATGTGATTTTATTAATAATTTGAGTGTGATTACATTTTACATGGACAAGCGCACTGGCATTTTTGCATCCCGACTCACTATCATAATAACCACATAGGCTCTTTGACCTCAAATACATACATACATACATACATACATACATACATACATACATACATACATACATACATACATACATACATACATACATACATACATACATACATACATACATATATATAT
>JZKD02S1825864.1:543671-568809 GCA_000966675.3 Picea glauca | reverse complement strand
GGTGCATGCAACACTATGGAATGTCCACACACTTTCTTTGGAAAACAATCCTTGGCACTCACTTAGGTGCACATAAAACTAAACCAAAACTTGGTGTCGACGGCTCACCAACCTATATGTATATTTACATTTTCATTTACAATTGGGGGTTAGTATTAGGGACATTACATTCTCCTCCCCCTTATTTATGCACTTTCCTCGGTGCATTATATACACATGTATATACAAAACTTCAATAGTCTTCAAAAATATGTCGGTACTTTGCCTGCCTAGCATCCTCGTGCTCCCAAGTTGCATCCTCAGGACCATCAATTCCAGAGTTTTTTTTATTTTCTGATCCAATATGAAAACCGGTCACACTAAAAACCCGCCTTCTGTATTCACCTATATCACATTCCAATTAAGGACATTATTAGCATCAGGTATGTAAATTATTAGCATCAGGTACGTACATTTTGAGAAAAGATACATTGAAAATGTTTTGAATACACAAGTATGTAGGAAATGCAAGCATATATGCGACAAGAAAAATCCTCTCTAGAATTTCAAATGGTCCACAAACTCATGTTGCCAACTTAGAAAACTTTCCCAACTTCATGGAACTGCATCTTGATTTTACTTTGAAGAACACATGTTCTCGCATTTTAAAATTTCAGTGGGTTCTTCCTTTATATACACATATTTTATTCCTATCTTAGGAAGCCTTTAAATTTTTCTTTGTCTTCACTATCTGCTCTTCCATTTCCTGGAGAAGATCTAGCCCAACCACTATGTGGTCTACTAGGTTTTCCCAACTCATTGGTGTGTTGCAATTTCTGCCATAACATGCCTCAAATGGGCTCATATTTAGAGATGCTTGATACCCATTGTTATAATAAAACTCAACAAAAGGTAAATATTTTCCCCACTACATCAATTTATCCATAACATACATTCTTAGCATATCTTCTATCACTTGATTTACCCTCTATGTTTTTCCATCTGAATCAGGGTGATATGATGTGCTAAAATTCATATTTGTCCCAAATACTTTGAATATCCCTTTCCATACATTTGATGTGAACTTGGAATCTCTGCCATAAACAATTGTCTTAGGTACACCATGTGGCCTAGGAATTTATCTCGTATATATATCAACAATGTTGGCTTCCTTGTGAGTTTACTTCATTGGAATAAAATGGAAAGCTTTAGTAAGCTTGTCCACCACTACCATAATGGAATCATGTTGCTTAAAAGTCCTAGGAAGCTTAGTAATGAAATCCATGGTCACAAATTTCCACTTCCACTAAGGAATCAACAAAGGTTCTAGCAAATAAGTTGGGTGTCTATGCTCAACCTTGACCTTTTGACATTTAAGGAATCTATAAATAAAATCAACAACCTCCTTTTTCATGTTTGGCCAATAGTATTGTGTTTTGACCATTGCAATTGTCTTACGATATCCTAGGTTTCCAACATAAGAAACTTTATGCATCTTTGACAATAACATATTTTTCAAATCCTAATCATTTGGCACATTAAATATTCTCCTATACACGAGGATTCCATCCTCTTTTAGCTCATAACCTTCATATTTTTGTTGTAATTTACCTTCCTGTAAATTTTCCTTTATGTTCACATAGTTCTCATATGATTTGGAAACCTCTAAAATTTTGTCACTCAAATATAATTTGTACATGCTAAAAGTTGTAGCATGCATGTCATGCACCCTCTTGTTGAGTGTGTCAACCACCTTGTTCTCCTTTCCTTTTATATTCTTGATACCAAAGTCATACTCACTGAGGAATTCTAGCCATTTTCTTTTTTTGGCATTTAAACTTGGTTTTGCAGTCAAATATTTCAGACCACTATGGTCTATCCTCAACTCGAATATTCTTCCAATGAGATAGTTCCTCCACATCTTCAAGACATGCACTATGGATTCCAATTCAAAATCATGAGTATCATAGTTCATTTCATGCTCCTTTAATTTCCTTGATTCATAGAATACCAAATGCCCATTCTAACTAAGGACTCCACCAATCCCTTCCTTGCATGCATCCATGCATGCAATGGAGTCTCCATTAGGATCGACAATTTTCAAAATTAGTGCACGTGTCAAAAAAATATTCAAGTGAAGAAAACTCCTTACAAAATCCATACTCCATTAGAATCGTAGGAGTCTATTATAATAGTACACCTTTCTCTTGCAAGGATGTGATTGGGTGTGCAATCTTGAGAATCCTTCAATAAAACTTCTCTAGTACCTTCTAAGTCCCATGAAGGACCTCACCTCTACAAAATTCCTAGGCTTTGGCCATCCTTCAATGGATGTTATATTCTTCGGGTCCATAGATATCCCTTCCTCTGAATTGATATGACCCAAGTAATGAATCTTCCTCTGGTAGAATGAGCACTTGCTCAACTTTACATACAATTGATTTTATCTCAATACTTGTAGCACCATCCTCAAGTGTTTCTCATGTTCTTCTTTAGACTTTGAGTAAATAAGTATGTCATTCAAAAATACTATTACAAAATTATCTAAGTATTCTCTAAAAATACCATTCATTAAACACATGAAGACAAGTGGTGCATTTGACAACCCAAATGGCACCACTGTGAACTCATAATGTCCATACCTTGTTCTGAGAGCAATCTTGTTGATGTATTATTATTTGATTCTCACTTGGTGATATCCATATATGATATCAATCTTTGAAAATATATGTGTACCCCTCAACTAATCAAATATGTCATCTAGCCTTGGCAAAGGATACTTGTTCTTTATTATTACTTTGTTCAACTACCTGAAGTCAATATAGAGATTCAACATACCATCCTTATTCTTCACAAACAATATTGGGGAACCCCAAGGTGACACACTTGGGCATATATACCCCTTATTCATAAGATCTTCAAGTTGCATATGCAATTCCTTCAACTCTAGTGTACTCATGCTACTGTGGGCATTGGATTTATAGAGAAATCAATATCTTTTTTCGGTGGCAACCCTGATATTTATTTAAAGACATCTTCAAATTATTTTAGTACTCTGTAGTCTTCAACATTTGGCACTTAAACCTTAGGTGTATCTTCCATGTGCGGTGAAAATAATTTGCATCCTTTCCTATAGCTTTTCTTCAATTGCAAGGATGAAACTTCTTTGATAGTTACAACTTTTGGAATGCCTTGAACTATTATTAAGTTTCCTTCCTCATCCAAGCAAGTAAATTCCTTATTGTAACAGTGTAGAATGACATGATGTTGGTCCAATCAATCCATAACAATGAGGAAATCATAAAATCCAAAAGGTATGATATTCAAATCATCTTTTTTTTTCATCCCATTCATATCCATTGGACATGCCTTAATCGTCTCATTAATTTTCCTTTTTTCTCCTATAGCTAACTACACCAACCAAGGTTTTCCAAGGTTGGTTCTTGGCAATTGGAATATTTCCACCATATTAGTATCTATATAACTATGAATATCTCATGAATCAATCAAAATAGCAATGGGTTGGTCATTAATCTTACCTTCCAATTCAATCATGTGTGACCAAAACTCAACTTTCTTGTTATCCAAGGCTGCATAGATCCTTGGTACATTTTTTCCCATGTCATCAATTGTCGTACCTTGTTGTACATTATGAACAGTCCTCACCTCTATGAGGGAAATATTTGTACATGTGGTTTCCCCCACAACCCCAACATTGAATAGGTGGTTGTCTTTTTATTTGCCCCGTTGTATCAGTCATTTTATGCTCCTTGGGAATTGGCTATCCTTGAGAAGTATTTTTGAAAAATGGTGGCTTAGTTCCCTTTTTCCTTTGTTCCATATTTCTTTTATTCTTGTCTTCCTAAGCCTTTTGGAAAATCAATCTTCCCATTTGATGATCATAGAGGAATTTATCTCACCTTATGGTTTCCTCCAATGTCTTGGGGTCATCATATTGTATATTATCATTGATAAATGATGGCATCCCACTCAGGTACCTATGAATTTTAACTTTCTCATATTTTATGAATGTAACATATTTTAACATCTGAAAGAATTGTCTTCCATACTCCCAATCTTGGGTTCAAAGAACTCCTTCATTTTCCTATCATAGTTTTTCTTGGTTAAGTATTTCTTTTGAAAATACCTTTTAAACTCTCTCCAAGTAACCTTCTTCTCATCAATGTGTTTCACTTTCATGAACTGATCCCACCACATTTATGCTTTTCCCTTTAGCCGATAGATGGAAATTCTCCCTTCTTCCTACATAGAGTAACTATGCATCTTGAAGTACTTCCTCATGTTGTTATCATATTAATATATAAGTGCAGACACAAACAAATCTCCCTAGATCCCACTGGAAACTAGAACAAAATAGAACAAAATGTACACTTCGCCTTAAACTTCATCATCATATGAACTAGTTTAATGAGTTACAAGTGACATACCTTTTAAACGACGCTTTTCCTCGCTAGTGTTGTCTTTGTAGATCCTTCCTTGAGTTTGAAGAATAGTAATCCTGTCTAAGAATCACCAATCCAACAAATAAGGAAAACAAAGATACATGTATTCTAATGAAGTCTATGTATATGATCAAAGAATTATACAATAGAAGACAAGATGCGTATATAGGGAAGAAATGCATTACTGTATTAAGTGAATAGAAAGTAGAGAATACAACCCATGCCTTGATGTTTCAAGGTCCCCCTTTTGATGGCTCTTTTCTTCAACACACACTCCTTTTATCCAATTACTTGAATGAAGAAGATTCACAATCTGACTTGATGAACTAAAGAAAAGATCTCAAGCATAATATGAAGTAAAGCTCTCCATACAATTCTTATCCTATTCAACCTTAGCCTTTTCCATGATAGATCCCTCTTTATATAGTGTGAAAGAGATATGGATGAGGAGATTAGGATGATCCCACCAAATTAGAGAAGTAAGTAAGATCAAAACCGATCGGAGGCCACATCGCCTTCTAGAAGATTCCCTTCTAGAACATTCATGAAATTTGAATTTTACCAAGATTTAAGCATCGCCGCACCCTACCCACAAGCATCATAGCCTATTTATAGTGTAGAGTGTGATGATTAGGCATTGTTGCACCCCATGCATATAGAAGGGTGTGGTGACCTTCCTTCATATGATTTTTGGCAGAGGAAAGAAAATCACTTTTCCCATGGAGAAAGTCCCTTTTACTATTTTTTAGGGAACATGAACACATGTTGCCAAGTGATCACAGAGGTGACCAAAATAATGTGTAACACATGCCCAACATCTAGGTCTCCACTTCTTCATCCTTCTTGTGCTCGCCATCAAAGGTAGGAGGCTTGATCTTATTCATTTCTCCCTATAGGTCATCCACCCCAGTCCTTATCTTATGCTTTATGACATGAGATGGACTTGAGATACTACGCACTTTCATAAATGAATGCTTTTGTGAGTGATGATGATTCCTATCAACACTTCTTGTTTCTCTTTTTTTGCCATGAGACCTGTGACTCTATGACTTTCTTGATTTTGTCTCCTTATCCATTTTATTTTCTTTTATTTCCAAGCTTTGCATCAACTTGATATTGAATCCATATTGTTGATTCATAAGCCTCTCATTATGAGCTTTATAGCTTTGGACATATTTTTTCAATACTTTAATGGTTTCTACTAAGTTTATGAGATCCTCCTTTCCTTATTTATGTCCATTGGATTATGTACTATGAATACTCATATTGATATAGAAACCTTCAAATGCATCATTATGGTTGTAAGTTCTCTGTGCATATTCCATGATTTTGACTCTCTATGTTGATTATGTCTTGATCTATCCATTGTTAATTTTGCAAAATGTGCAGGCAATAAGATTTGTTAGAAAAATTCATGCGACAACTTCATGAAAACTCTACACAATCTTGTTCGAATCATTTCTTATGATTTCTTGGATGGTTTTAACATCCCAAATCAAAATTTCTAGGTGAATAATTAGACTCCTCTATCAAAACATTTCCCATTGATTGCTCTCTTACGCAATTCTGATTCTTACGCAGTAAATTATGGTCATTTGGAATTTACCCAAATACCCTTTTACTCTTTTTTTCTTCTTCTAAAGCTTGGGCGCACACTAGTATTCGACATGTACCAATGTGTGATGTCAATATTTAAAATTTACATTGTGTATCAGTATTACACATGCATCACCAAAAAAATTTTGCGTAGCTCCAAATTTTAGTGCGCACACCCCTACACCATTATTTTTTTCACATTTCCAGTGTTGCACCCTACAATGCCAAAATTTAGTGCTCACACTTGTACATTCTTATTTTATGTGCACCATGGTCGCACTGTAATTCCAAATTTGGCCACCTACTAATTCGATTTTTTCCTTAAGTAGATACTTGGCCCATGCATGCTTAGTGTTGAAATCAGAGATTTGATACCATTCTCTAACGTACCCCATTACCAACACTAACAAAATGCTCTGATACCATTATGTAACATCCCCATCTTATTGTTGAGTAATTCCACTCCAAATATAGTGCACAAATTCTACACTATAACTGATGGTCTCCTAAAATACCTCCTTTATTTCACTTCATTTCACTATTTTATCATCATATTTTACCATAATCCATTCCCTTCACCCTTTAAAGCATACAATTTATTTAAAATATATTGATTAGAAGCATTAAAAATAAATGATGTGAATTTATACTTTTTAATGTATTTTACACTATTTTAACTAATTTGTAGATGATAAAATTAGTGTTATGAACATCTTGTTTTATATAGCTATACAATCCACCGAATAGATAAGAAATGGATATCATGGGGGATGCATTCACTATATACATTATTAAAACGTTTGCATCATTGACATATCAATTTAATAATCTTTGTTCTTTTTGATAGGTGGACGATTGTACAAACAAAAATAAAGGGAGATTGTTCCATCCAATAGATCGTGTTTTTCATGATTTGATGCAAGCTTCGTTGAAGCATTTAATAAAAATCAACTCGGATTTGAGATTCTAGCACCCATTCCGGTCTGAAAGCAAAGGCGAATTTTTGTCACGCCCTTTTCCAGGCAGTGAACTTCGAGCTAAATTTGTGGGAAAATGAAGTTGAATCAGAAAAATACAGCACATGGGTTTTGTGCATAATATGCTTAATTAGGTCCCTAGCGAGTCATTTTCTAAAATTATACATGGATTGAGAGCCAGCTCAAAATTACATATCAGACAGATCTTGACCTCCATCTAGACCTTCATTCAGACCTTCATTCAGTCGTCATTACGGAACTCAGAGAACAACATATTTGGATGTTAGCATACTTGTGGGCATTTTCGAGAAAAACCAGAACATGGTTTTTTTACCCATTATCTCCCTCCTGTGATGGTTCATCTCACACTTCGATTCAAGTAGTTGGAACTCACCCCTATATTCGAGCTATGAATTTAATAAATTTGTTGTCTATTAATAGAGATTTAACAATTTTCTGGTTTTGGTAGAGTGTCGACCTTTTCAGTGGTCGACCTCTCAAACTCTATATAAACATGAGTCTGCTAGAATGATGGGATTACTAGGGAAGATAGCTAATGAACTATGTTAAAATTCTTCCCTGTTATATATTTCTGATGCAATTTAAAATCATGCTAAAGTTGTGATTATCTTGTGAATTGGAGTACCGCAACTACTTGGGGGGGGAACCAGTAGTCTATGTGTTCTTATTTTACTATATATTCAGATTCCTAATTTCTCTTTTGCAGGAATTTTTCTAATCTCTCTCTTGAAAGAATTTCTATAATTTCTCTGTATATTCAGACTTATATAATCCAAGTTGTGTTTAATTACAAATGCCTCTCTTCTAACTATGTTATCATTGTATGTACTCATTTTAATTATTTATATTATGTTGCAAACATGTATATTCTCTTTGTAGGTTGAATTCATTAAGAGATTGTCCATAGCCCATTTAAATTAGAAAAAGCTAACACGTGCAGGACTATGTGATCATTATATCTTTATTGAAACATTTATAGTTTAAGCACAAAAACATAATTTCTTATTTTGAGAGAATAGTTCATAGATCTAATTAGTTACAAGAACATGTATTCAATATTCCTTTAATGACAAAGATATCAGTAGATTGTTTTGTTCACACTCTACATCTTTTTGTAGAAATTAATATTGAGATTATACCATTTGAATTACCTATTGTGTTGATATTTCATCATGATGTTATTCATCGTCGTAGACATTAGAGAATGATCATTTAAACAGGAATACATAGAAATATAAATTCTCAATTTCCTATGTTGATTTCTAATATGAATTTCTTATGTCAATCCTTTATGTTGATAGTATCATGATGTTGTCTTTTCCAGTGTAGAATTAGTTGTGGATTTCAATGCTATCTTTTCTAGAAGTAACTGTGAATTTTAATGTTATATTTTTTTTAGTTATTTTAGAGTACAGATTCTTAATGTTGATTATGTTGCTCTCTTAAGAGTTATTTTAGAGTACAGTTTGTAGTAGTTTCACATGGTCACTTTTCAAGTAGATCTTAATTCATATATAGTCTTTCTTAAAACAAAATGATAAATTGCATGTTTTATGATGAATCTATAGTCTTTCTTTAATTGAAGAATGAAGTGATAGGAATGTACAAGAAGTTGGTTTCCTTTCTATGTTGACACATACTGTGTTACAACACAAATTTTACTCAATCTCTCTATTGTCTGAGTGTGTTGCCGACATTAGATTAGATTAGGCTAGACTAGGCTAAATTAGAGCTCTAGAACTACACATACAATGCTAGCACCTTGAAGCTTATGAGCCCCGGGTTGACAATTTAATGTCGAAATAGATAGATATATTTCACTCAACAATAACATTAATTTGTGCAAAATCAAGTGAGGTAACGTGCACGATCCCAAGCTGGATCGCTCCACACAAATTTTCCTCTTCAAACACTAGATATAACATCAGAATTAACACATAATACAACTGTGTGAAAAATCATTCAGAACACACAAATATACTATGTGTGTAACCACCTTGAACACACAATTACTACTTTGTGTGAAACCATTATGGTATTGTATGCAAGTTATGGTCTCCTTGTGCGAGGACTGATTTCCCATGTGCACATCAAACGCAACATCTTACACACACGACAATTCTAGCCTTACCTTAGGGACTCATAATCATTATTAAAAAATTAACTAACATGAATACTTAATAATTGTTATACTTTGCATGTGCAACAAAAAATATTGCATAACAACATCATGCTTACATGTACAAACAACATCATACAGAATAATGATAATTAATTATATGCAATGTCATACAGGAAATAAAACCATATCAGAAATAGGTAAATAAGAAAACGGTAAATTCGACAATCACATAAAGAACACGTATCTTTTAATAAAGAGTCACCAACTGCACACAAACCTCATATGTTCCTCCTAGCCATAATCTTTCTTGCTCATATACTTTTAGCAATAGTTCATCCCCTATTTTGGGCTTAATATCCACTAGGGAAAAAGGATTCCTAATGTCAGGATAAGGTATGATAATCAACATAATTTCTCAGTCCAAGGCGCTCAACTGCTGCAACTAGCCTATAGTCTCTTGTTGGCCCTCGACTAAGTTTTGGGGAAACTTTGGTCAATTTTGGAGGTTTTGGCCCACTTTTGGACTTCGACACACTGGTCGAAGTAGGATCGCCCAGGCGGAGATGAAATCGTGGATCTCACCTACTTTTAGGGTTATGTGGACCCAGTAAGGTTTTGTAACGGGTTTATGGGATGTTGGCCCATGGGTTTTCCCCATGTTTAGGCCTTATTGTAAAGTATAAATAAATAGGAATGTATTGTAGAAGCGGTAGCTCAGTGCGTGAAGGAATGTAAGTGGTCGAGACTTTGTGCTTGACTGTGATTTTGTACACTATTCTTAGTGATTTGGATGCTCAGTGTGGAGCAGTTGTTAAGTGTCGTGATAAGAGATTTTGACTCTGTGCATTTGACCTAATTTTGGAAGGTAAAGAAGGAGGATCTAATGCTCAGTTCACAGATCTCTTGTCTTGTGCAAAGTTTGATTATGTGGCTTAGTGCACAGGAGTGACTGGATGTAAGATCTTGGTGAATAATAAAGAGGTGAAGCGGTTTGTGGACGTAGACCCACCCTAGGGTGAACCACATATATCTGGTGTCTCATGGTTTTCTTTGCGCAGTGTCATTTATGTTATGCATTTTCTTAGTGCTTTGATTATGATGTGTAATGAATATATTTCTTTTTTCTTAAGTACTTTACTTGTGTTAAAGGGCAAATGAATACTAGACTTAACTCACAGTGCTAAGTGCTAAGTGTTTAGGGTGCATAATCACTTGTTGTTACTGTTCTTATCTGTCTTTGATTATGCTCTGTGGAGTTAATGAGGTTAAAAAATAATGCATGTTCACTTCCTAAGCGTTAACATAATATTCTGCAAAGTTCCATTATCACAAAATCGTGTCCCAACCTGGTTATAGACACATGTGTCCTGTAACCCCCCCTGCTTCTACCTTGGGTGAGACTTCGCCTGCTTCGCAGGTGTTTCCGAAAGGGTCGGTAGTCGAGGTTTTGTTGGTGCGTTGTTAAGCATTGAACCCTGGGTTTACCCCTATGACAAAAAATAGTTCTGTTGACAAGACTGAAACTGTGATTGTCGGGACTGAAACTATGATTTATGGGAATTGAATTAAAGAAAAAGAAAATCTATGTACGTAGGTCTATTGTTGAAGTGTGTAGTACTCTACTTGACTTGCAAAGCTTTGTTCCAAGAAAGTAAGTTGTTCTGAAGAAAAGAGGTAAGATTCTAAAAGAGGAAAGCTTTGTGCTTTGGTAAGAGAAAGATAAGTGAATTTTTTTGTTTTGAAAGCATGAATTTAAGTATGTTTAATATATTTTGTCCTTTTCTGAAGGCTAGGGCGCAGTTGAAAGAAAGATTTGATTTGAGAAAATTTAATGGAAATGAAGAAAAATATATGTTATTCCTATGCATAGAAAGTGTTTTTGGACTGATAAATGGATACAGGAACCTAGAAATATTTTTTGCAAATTGCAGGTCCAACACTATGATCCTAGGGGAACTACGCAATACAGAAAAGATTGGGGCACATTTAAGAGAAAAATATGATTGACTTTGTGTTATAATTGTAGAAGGTCGAGACATCTTGATAAGGAATGCCCCGAGGTAGGTCCTATTTGTATTTGTTGTAATTTTGTTGGTCATGAGGTTGAGGATTGTCCAAGGATTATTGCTAAAGTTGAAGGGAGGGACATAAGACAAGAAAATTATGAAAATAGTCAAGAGACTAAGGGTATGTTAGAAAGTCATAAAGAGAAAAGGTCAGAAGAAGTTCATACTATGTTATTACAGTTGGAAGAAATGATGTATGTTCATAGGGATGTCAGTTTACCATAAATCCTAAAAGAAAAAGAGCACATAAGTGTAAGAATAAAATACTTTGACATAGATTGTATAGTCTTGGATGAAGAAACACAGGTGAATATTATGACAGAAGAAACTTGGGAAGTTTTGGGAAAGCATACTATGGTACCTTATTTAGGAAGGATAGTCTTGTTTAAGGGAAAGATAATAACTTTATGTGGAAGAGTAACTATTGTACCTATTATTGTTCATGGAACATCGATTGAAGAAGAATTTGAAGTCATCAGGTTTTTTTAGGACATTGTCCCTTTCCCACTTTTGTTAGGTAAAACTTGGATTGAGAAGGATCAGATCAGAAGGAAAGCAGAGGAAGAAGCTACAAAAAAGAAAAATAAATAATTAAGGGACTTCATAGTTAAGAAAATAGATCAACTAAGAGAAGAACGAGAGGATAAGTCGAAGGAACAGAGAAAAGTAACAATGCAAGAGGGACCCAAGTAAAGTGGAACCAAGCAAAGATGATCCCAACACAGTAGCACTCACAGGGGTGTGAGAGGGTGGAGCCGATGAGTTGGAAAGACTAGGAACTCCCCCTAGAATAGGAGGGAGATTTAGCAAGCGTCTAGAACGACGGGGATTCTATGGGTCCCCTATGATGTTCGACTAGCAAAGTGAATGTGTGAAAATGGTGATGAGAGTAATAAATGAACAAGAGGCTTTGTATAACTTGGACCTTCACAATATATCTCATAATCATTTTGTAATTCCAAGAGCATTATACATAAATCAATTGACAAAGAAGCATATATGTGGGTAGGTGGATTTTGTCCATGTGGGAGAACAAAGAAAAGAAATGCTTGTGTCCTAAAAAGACGTAACGTCCTTCCTCTCAAATAGCACTGGACCTTCCAATATCACTCAACAGTGGGGTCTGAAGCCACCGGAAGAGGAACTAGTAAAGGATGAAACAATCAATTATAATGAGGGGTAGAGGGTGCATATCCCAAAAGAGCTGGACATATTTCCCAATAGCCACACAAAATTCGATCAAGGTGCAATTGCAGCCCACAATTTCCACCTGGGTAGATGTCCTAAAATTTGGTCACTAGGTACCTCGGTCAAAGTGAGACATTTAGATTTTCAGCCTCAGAAATGGGTCACAGGCTGGATCCCATCCAAGAGGTGGGTGCCTCAAGGGGGGACGCACAGAACAACCAGACCTCGGCCTCCAACCCTTGACGTGTATCTCCCTACCTTACGGTGTTAGGAACACTTGACTTGGAGGATTTAAAGTTCCCTATTTGACAACTTCTAATGTTTGAAGATGTGAGAACTAGATAACATGGAGTTATTTGGATGCCTATCCCTGAGATCCTACCTAGGCTAAAATATTTCTTTTGGCACCTCCTGTGGAGGAAAACTTAGTGAGTTTTTTAGAAAAAATTTAGATGTGATTGTTGGTGAGATTGGGGGTGTGAACCAATCTCATTCAAATTAAGTGGGAGTGAATAGTTGCTTCAAGAAAAGGGTGGGGCATTTTAGAATCCCTTTTGGGGGAAACTTACTTCAACCTCCACAATTTGAGATGAAACTATGTGAGTGAGTAGTGACTTTGTTTATGAGCAAGTGATAAAATGTGCCAAAATTTTTAATAAGTTAGGTGTCACCTTATAGCATGTGGACTTCGTGTGGTCCTTACAAGTCTTGATTACCTATATTACTAGATGCCATTGGTACAACCTTGTAGAATTTTAAATTCCCTAAAGAACTAGCATGTTGACATGTGGGTCCTTACCAATCCTTTAAACTACCTAATGTGATTTAATCTAAGAAAGATTCAAAAGAATATCCTAGATTGTGGACATGTGGGCATGTATGGTCTCGTTTCAATAATCTTTAAACTCCCCTAGTGATGTGAACTAAGAAAGTAGCTTCAAAACTATCCTATATTTGTAGCATGTGGGCATGTATGGGCCCTTACAAATTTAAGATGTTTTGGAAAAGAAACTAAGAGGATTCCCAAAGGGGGTTGTTGTCCTCTCCTAAATATTTTTTCCTTAAGGGAGATGAAATCTTCCTTCAATCGTTTTTCTAATTCTCAAGATTGCTATATGGTGCGAGAGAAGAGCATACTCTATGATTGAAGGTTGATTTCTGGTCCCAATGCAAGTGTTTATATATGTGATATTGAATTATTCCAACTTAATTTTTGCAATCAAAGCAAGCCATCCATGTCGCAAAATGAAATAAAAAAGAGAAAAAATATGGATTTTAACCCACTAAGTGCCTATGTTCTAACTAACCCTTCATGTGGAGAGGGAATATAAGTGTGTTTCATATTACAAATTTCATAGAATAAATATTTAGAAGGCTACGGGCCTTCAAAACATCACAAAAATCAATTACAATGTTGAATTTATGGACAAATGCCCGGGTCGCAGAGTAGACAAAGGTGCAAGTGAGGCCAATGCACAAATAAAGAATGACCTATTGGCACATGTGTGCATAATTCACTGAGGAGAAAATTTATCTTGGCGCACGTTCTCGGAAGGAATGCCCGTTGGATAAAAAACCCATGCACTTTCTAATACACAGCTGGGAAGAAAAATTCGAATGAAATTCTCCTATCTCAGCTCTGAATTTAGCTTTTTGAAGGTAGTCTTGGGCCGATTATGATCACTACAAGTCAAATAAACCAAAAAGAAGTGCTCAAAAAAACCAAATGAGGAGGAAATTGATACCTATCCCTAGTAGAGTTGTCAATCTATTGTATCCTTTTTGTCACCTGAATGAGCAAAAGAGGGACACTTGCAAGTCCAATTGGGTTAGATGGATAGGACATAACTTAGTGCAAGGGTTAGAAATATCAAGCACAAGAAATAAACAAACAATTAATCTAACAACAATTAAAGAAACTAATCTAAAGTGTATAAGGGAATTAGAACCAAAATTAACCAAACAATTGACCAATATTCATGCCACCAATGGATAGATTGTATTGGTGGGCAAACAACAAAGAGAAAGGGAGACTTATGGGTCCCCTCTTCCTCCAAGGAAGGTATCTTGAACCCCCAATGAGATATATCTTCTTACAAATAGAAAACTAAAAGGAAATGGTGAAGAAATCCAAAGCTCATTCACTCAAGAGGTGATGTGAATATCCCAATGAAATGGTGCTTGTATGCTCTAATGAGGAAAGAGGCTCCTTGCAGGAGAATAGAGGCAGCATAACAATACAAATAGATTCTTGAAAATATAGTGCACCCATGGCCTCTTTTTATAGAAAATATTTGAGGCATTATCCAACCGGTCATTAGTGTGAACAAGGGTCCCTTTAGGGAACCTTTAGGTCTTTGACTAGCCCCCCACTCGGATTCAGCTTGGATTTGGGGGTCAAATTGACTTGGGAGATGAACCAAAAGTGGGTGGGAGGTCAACTAGAATCATTAATGTGTCATTCTGAGGTATGCACGGCTTTTTGTGTCCATATTCATGCATCAGGAACATGTGTGCTTTCCTTGTGTTTTCAACTGGCGCACGTGCGCACGCTTCCTTTATATTCCGAGCACATGCTGATTTTATAACCAGTTGTATAGTTTGTGCCCTTTGGAAATGAATTTTGGGGCCATGAATTAACTAATAGGTATTTGGAGATGCTGGATTCCTATAACCATTTGCGGATGAAATTTCATTGATAACAGAGAGGTTAGGTCTCTAACATGTCCTCCCCCTTGAAGAACAACCTTGTCCTTAAGGCTCTAGATGAGGAAATTGTTGTAGAATGGGGGTCGACACCTAGGTGCCATGTTGGTCTTTACTCTTCCTTTCTTACCATCTGAGTTCTTGAACCAGGTTTCATATCTTTCGGGTTTCCAATAAATCCTCTAAAACTATCAGCCCTCCTGGTAAACCAGAAGGAAACACAACACACAGAATGTGTTGCGCAGTCTCACCTGAGATATATTTAAATGGGTGGTTGTAATATTTAGGTGTTTACAGCCTAGGATTGAGTACGAGATAGGATATTGTTACTCATATCCATCTACTATAAATTGTGATTGCAATCTACTACTATCCACGATTATGCATTATCTTTCATAGTTTATTCCCTTAATAGCACAACCATACTTCACAACAATATAATAACTCATTCATTCATCAAACGCAACAAGTAACCATTGAAAGAATACAAAGATATAAAATCATTCATCACCTTACACAAATATTACCATGGTTCACCCCCTCCTAGGCTACGTCCACAAAGATTTGGCTCTTGGCTCTTTTATTATGGTAGTTCTACATCTCGAACATCACACACTTGCAATTCTCCTCAGATGGGTAAGATCTATATGAGGCGAACTAGATCACACCAGGCTCCTTAGCCTGCGATATAATCCTCATATCTTCCTTCTCTCCTCTCCTCTAGCTCAATAGCTTACAAAATAGCTCATAACCACATTATATATCGCCTCAACTCGTACATATCTATATTGGAACAATACAAAACTGAACTAAGAAGGAACACCCTATGATACCTACGTATCGAAACCCTCTATAATACCTCAATATCAGTATTTATAAATCTATGGTTCTTCGACCATTACAATACATTACCAAAACCCTAACCCTACTGATGTTAGGTCTTCCTCTCATGTGCGGGTGTTGTTCTTCCTTCCAGATGTCACTTTCCTTGTGCATGATTTCTTGCATGCGCGCGTGTTGTGTTTTCCTCTAGTTGTTATGTTTCTTCACACTTTATTTCCCCACAATCATCCTTCTTTCCACTTTGTCCATCCTTCTTTCCACTTCGTCCATCCTTCTTTCCAATTCGGCCTACTGCCAACAAGCCCCCAACACTGACATGTGGCTCGTCCCAAGCCACCTAATCCTTCTGATATTCCTCGATCTCCTTGGTGATCATATGGAGATTTTCCATGAGCTCTGTTGTTTGTGTAAGTACCTACGTGATCTTCTCCTTGATTGTACCCATGACCTGGATTGCCACTTCATCGTTGATCAATCCTGCGCATTCTTCCTTGGTCTATGCTATCTATGTATTAACTACCTCTACATGTGCAAGTACTTTTGCTACACGTTCCTGCAATGGCTCTATTTGATCCTGACGCTCCCGTTTTTGTGTTTGCGTAGTGATAATTTTTTCCTGCTTCTTCTTCATCTCCTGCATCCCTTTGACTCGTTCTGGGATTGGTATGGTCTTCTACATCTGCTTGAGCTCTTGTATCATGGCATTGATCCTTTCCCCTTCCTTGTCCCATAATTGGACCTGTGCATCCTCCTCCAACCTTGTCCAAAGTTGCGTTGCTTTATCGAACAAGTCAGTTGTTTTCTAACCTATTTCTCTATCTCCTGCAGCTATGTTTTTGCTTCATGCTTCCTTTTCTCCTTCATTGTTGGTGGAGTGGTGGGTATGATTTGTTCTTGGATATTATCTATCCTTCTAATATTTCTTGCTGGCCTACGCAATCTAATCAATCATTTCTTCTATTGGAAGTTTATTCCCTTGCGCGGTGTTTGGAAGTTTCTCAAAAATTCCTCCTACTCTTTGTTCCAGTTTGTAGGGATTATTTTAAGGATGGACATTTATTTGAAAATGTAGAAACATTGGAGAATCTTACTAATCCTTCATATGCCAACTATAAATGATTAGCGATATTTTTGTAAATATATTCAAATTTCTAAGGATTTTATATAGTTTTTATAAAATTTTGGCGATTTTTAAGGTAAAATAATTTTATCCTATATAAATTAGGCGAATCATTTTTAAAATAACGAATCTCCTTTTTGTAAAAACCATGGAAAATTATCCCATGAGAGAAATTTATCCCCTAAAATCATCCCTACCAATTTGTTCCTGCATTCTCTTTCCTCTTGAGTTTCGAACTTGGTCTACTCACAAACATTTTCAAGCACCTACTGCTTCTTTGTTCCTTGTTGTAACTCGACTAAGTCTTTGTGTGCACGAGATTGTACCTCGTGGTCGATGCTAACCTAAAACTTCTATAGTTCCCTTGATGGCATCCACGTCAAGACCAATTGGATGTGTTTTAAATCCTTCAAGGGTGTCTGCCCATGATTTCATACATGCGCAACATGCTAGGTGTGATGTAGACCGTTCTGTTTGCGTGCAATAATGAGTGTACAGGATCTCGTTCTTCTACATCCACTCTTTCATCGGTCTGTGGTGTTGATGGATCTATGCTCCTGTTGCTACTTTCTATCTATACTTCCCTGAATTTCTTAAGGAACTATCCCATTTTTTCCAGCTCTTTTTCCATTTTGTCCCTATGATGTGTTGCATGGTCGAAGTCCTCTGCTAGACAATCCTGGACCATTCTGGTGATCATTTCCCCATAATCCTCCATGATCATATAGTTTGGTGATGTCCGTTGTGCATTTGATTTCTTGCGCGTGCCTCCTACCTATGCAGTTGGTCTCTTATTTCCCCTTGGTTCCTATGTGTTGGAAATTGGGGCAGTCTTCTGTGCTCCCTCAGCCTATTTTTGTTGTTCGTTGGTCAGCTATGTGTTCTCCTTATTCCCCTTATGGGTTCCTGTCTTCTTTGGCATTCATCCCAACTCTCAACAATAGATACCTTGCTCCCACTCGTTGTGGTCTAGTACAAAAAACTACATACCCTGGTTCTCACCATCCCATGAAGGCTATTAAGGTAATCAGCCATGAGTAATTGAACTCTGTGCCTAGGTCCTATGAATCCTTGCAGCCCTATTGGAATAAGTTCAATAAGTATGGATCCCAACTCATTGAGGTGCCTTCTGTGCACTAGGTTACAATTGCAATGACTCCAGCTGGTACTTCCTCTCTGCGACATTTTCTTAGTAACTTGCAGTCTAAGATTTTTGTGCTTAGTTGTGTGGATACATTATTGATTCATTTGATAATGATGCCTCTCGTCCCCCTAGTGGTGACATACTTCTTCTTCATTTATTTTTCCAACGCTTTCTCCTTAGACTTGTCGTCCAGAACCAATGCAGGATCCATACCTCGAATTGGTAAGCCTGTTATTTGCGCAATAATCTCAACAATTATGGGGACGGGTTTGTCTAGCCATATGTCCCCTCCATGTGTGACTTCTAATATCTACTTGAAACATGTTGTTGTGTTCTGGCCTCTACCAAAATGTGGTAGGTTCAACATACCTAAGACTCCCATTTTCTGTAGCCTAGTTGCCCACTAGTATGGCTGGTTAATCGTTTCTCCAAGCTAAGTTGTGCCTATGGTCTGTATAAAGACCCTCTGTGAAAATTCCGGGAACTTGTCTTCATATACTACATCATGGTATAGATATTTGAGCTTCTCGATGTGACCCAATAGCTCTGGTCCTAACTATACCCCCGCTGGTATGCGTGGCAGAACAATTTCGACTACAGGTTTCTTGCGGGTGAGCTTGGTATCTGTATTTTATATTTCTACTGCGGTGGCTAAATCAAAGTTCCAACAGCTTCTGGTTGCTCCCCCATAAGCCATTCTAGCCAAGCCGATGCATCTTTAGTAGTCTCCTCTATTGGGTGTTCTAAAATGGTCGTTTGAGATCCATCTGGCTCGACTATTGCTTCTGGATTCTATGTCATTCCATTAACTTCCAGGGCTACTTCGGTGATTTCTGGTTGCACCTCCTTTTGGGTTTCTTCTTCCTGGCTCTGAGGCTACTGCATCATTGTTGACATATCTACTTTCATGGCCTCTACTTCTAGCTATTGAATTTCTTCCAGTATCAGTCTGGAATTCACTAGTATCATCTTTGGGGATGGGATTTCGTCGATATCGATGATCTTCAACTATTGTTGTTCATTCTCTTCCAACGGTCCTCATGACCTAGTCTGAAACCTGGTCGGTCTGGCACTCTGTCTTTCTTCTGCTAGATTCAGTGGTGCCATAGTGGTTACTGTTGAAATTTTGTTGGGTTCGAGTGACTTATGTTCTCTCTGTAGCCTCGCTCTGTGTGCTCTAGCTTCTATTACTCTCTGTTTGTTCTCTTTTCGCGAATAGACTAGTTTCTCATGTGTTCATGTGTTGTATCGGCTTGCCATGAAGCTTGTCGAGGACGCTTCCTCCAGTATGGGTTTAATGCACCATAACTATGGGGTCAATGCATCTACAACATTTTCATACTTTCCATCACTCTTGCTTTTCTGTCTCCGATTGGCATGATTAATGCGATGTCCCATCGATCCTTGTCATCCCTTAATTTTGTCTAGTGTTGTCCTGTCGTACTGCTTTTGTCAACTTTCATTTTCCCACTTGTTTCCCTTTGTATATAATTGTTGTCCTTTCCTTTTCCGAATTCATGTTTCTAACTTCATGTGGCCTTTCTATTTCTGGCGTATTGCGTCTTCTTTAGTTTTGTTTCCTTTTTGTTCTCTCTCTTTTTTTTTTTTTTTACTGCACAATGGGTGGTCGACTGTCCTTATACAGCTTCAATCGGCTCCCATTGATTATTCCTATGAGTTCTGTACCTTCTAAATATCGTAACTATACAACTCATCCATCTTTGATAGATTTTACTTTGTATGGTCCTAACCAATGAATTCTAAGTTTTCCCGGGTGCTAAAATGATTTACTATCATGCATCAATACTAGATCTCCTTCCTTGAACATTTTCTTCTTGATGTGTCAATCATGCCAAGCTTTGTCTCTTGATTTCTGCACTTATTGATGGAATCTTGCCAAGATTTGTTCTTTCTCCATGGTCAATAACTGATTCAGTCTCTCTTGTACTGCACCTCATTCTGTCATTTGTGTGATAGATGCTACGCACAAGATGGGTACTAAAAACTCTAATGGAACTACTACTTCTTGGCCATAAACCGGTTTAAATGGCATGTGCCCTGTCATATTTTTTCATGTATTCATGTATGCCCATAATACTACTGGTACTTTGAGGTCCCATTCATCTCTGTTGATGTTACAAATCTTTGTCAATGCATTCTCCAAAATTGTGTTGAAGGCTTCCACTGTGCCATTTTCCTATGGATGATACGGTGTGCTCTTATGGTGATGGACTTCAAACTCTTCAGTCATCATGAAGATGGTGTTGTTTATGAAGTGCATGCCTCGGTCACTCCTCAAAACTCTTGGGCACCCAAATCTAGTGATTACTTGTTCAAACAAAAAGTGTCTTGTTGTCTTTGCATGCAATCTTTTACTGGCGCGACTTCCGCCCATCTTGTTAAATATTTCGTCGCAGTGATGATGTACCTTGCCTCTATTCTTTTGGGTGGTGGGTTAATTGATCCCATAAAGTCTATTGCCCATTTTTCAAATGCCTTTAATGTTACTTGTGGCCATAGTGGCATCTCGTCTCTTCTATTGGGTTTTCCTACACTTTGACAGACATCGCATCTTTCACAGTACTCCTTCGAGTCTTCGTGAATCATTGGCCACCATAGTCCTGTGCATAATACCTTATGCACAGTAGATTTACCTACATAGTGTCCTCTTGTTATTCCCTTGTGGGATTCTGCTAAAATTCTTGGTCTTTCGTGCTCTAACACGTATCTTTGCAAAATGATATCTGCACCCATTTTGTATAGGTGTCCTGTAATCAGTTGATAGTCGACAGCGTGGACTACTAGGTTCTTCTTCTGCATGGTCATATATTCTTGCGGTGGAGTACTTGTAATCAAGTAATGAATGATATATGTGAATTATTCATTAGAAATTTGTACTGAGAATAATTGTGCATCTGAAAAGTTGTCTTCTAGATTCATAGGTTCTTCTCCATTTGTGACCCTTGACAGGTGGTCAGATACTGCATTCAATTTTCCTAGTTTAACTATTACTTCAAAGTCAAATTATTGAAATAACAGTAACCATCGATAGATTCTCCCCCCCAACATTGGCTATTTGACTAGGTATTTCATGGTTGAGTGATCTGTGAACATCTTAAAGTGTTTTCCCAATAAGTAATGCTTGAACTTATGCAGTGCATAGACCATGGCTAGGCCTTCTCTTTCTATCATTTTATAGTTCTGTTATGATTCTGATAGCTTTTTTATTGCAAATTCTATTGGGTGATCCAAGTCTCCTATTCCTAGTTGTGCCAAGATAGCTCCAAGTGTGATCGCCGATGCATCTACATGCACATGGAATGTCTTTTCCCAATCTAAAAATACTAATATCGGTGCAGTAACCATCTTTCCCTTCAAGGTATCCAGACCGTGTTGACACTCATCATTCCATTGAAACCTTGTATCCTTCTTTAACAACTTTTCCATTGGTGTTGTGATCTGTGCATATCCTTTGATGAATTTCCTTTAATATCTTGTGTGTCCTAACATTTCTCTTAGTTGACAGACTATTTTTGGTGCTAGAAAGTTCACAATGACTGTGATCTTTGCAGATTTAATAATAAACCTTGTTTTCATACTATGTGTCCCAATAGTATCCCAAACGGTGTTCCAAATATGCATTTCTTGATATTCAGTGATATCTGGCACTGTCTACATCTTTCTAACATCAGTCGTAAAACTTCCACATGGTTTTTCAATAGACTATAGACTGTCTAATCATTCAGGTATACTTCAAGAAATTGATGGATGAATTCCTTGAATGTTGCGATGACCACTCTGGAGAATATTGTTGGTGCATTCTTCAGTCCAAACGGCATGACTATGTACTGATAAGATCCCCATTCTGTCGCAAATGTGGTGTTGTGTCTGTCCTCCTATGCTATCTTAATCTGATGGTAGCTTGAGAATCCATCAATGAATGAGTAATCTTCATGTCCTCCCACGTTCTATAACACTTCATCTTTGACGGTGTAGGGAATGGGTCATGTAGGCATGCATCATTCAACTTCCTCAAGTCGACGCATATCCTGATTCCTCTTCCTTGTTTCTTGTCCTGTACTACCATCGAGCTTATCCATTCTAAATCCTCAACTGGTTCTATGATGTCGGCTTTGAGAATCCTATCAATCTCATCTTTAAATTTATGTTTATATATGGGGCTCAGTCTGTAGGGTCACCGTCTAATAGGTCTCGCTTCAGGTCTAAGTGGTATCTTCATTTCTCCCAGTTCTTCGGATATACCCTTCATCTCTGTGAATGTTGTGGGAAAGAGGTCATTGTATTCATGTAACAACTCTGTGATACATTCTACTGTTTTCTCATCCCAGTAATCTCCAATGCTGGCCATTTTGGGTTTCCCAGTTGTCCCGATGTTAACTTTCTTTACCTTGATTGGCGTGGAAATGACTTTTGATTCAATGGTTGGGCCCTCCACTTCTCTTTCGCCTTCTACTTATTCGATATGAATATCATATGGATCGTCTTTGTCTGGTGCTTCTTCCTGTACATGGTAACATGACAACAGTCCCTTGGCTATCTATTTGTTTTGTTGTTGCTCTTCTCTGATAAATTATATTTATGGTTCTTTGATGAATATTACTCCTCTGATCCATTTAAGGGTTACATATATGTTGGGGTTCTCATGCTTGAATGAGAAAGTGACTGTGAAATTATGTCCAATGTCGTCCATGTTGTAGTTCTTTTGGGCAATTCCTGGTCTATATACCAATTCGCTGGTATTCCCTCTATAGTATGTATGAAGTGATGAGGCCATTCCTCTAGTGGTGTCATTTTCCATAGCATTCTACACACCTCCAAGTGTTCCGTTGGTGCTCTGTGTCCTTCATATTTCTTTTGTTTGTTGTTTTTTTGTTTTGCGGCGAATCTTATGTGCAGTGACCGCTTACATTGGTACCAGTCTGTGATTGTCTCTTTGTGTGCACCCCACCATCTTGTCGGTGTGGCCTTTAGTGCTAAGTCAAGTGATAACAATCTTTGGTTCTCTAACAGTACGTCTTCATACTGTGTCAAGAATGTTTCCAAATCATTTATTCCAAGGAAACTGGGTGGTTCTCTAATTTCTGTGCCTATCCATATTACTACGCAGTCTATTCTTTCACATCTTCTCGTGGATACTTCGTGTAGCCTTTGTTGCTAGTTTTATAACCCGATGTCTAAGTCTGTTGCACATGAAGTAATGCTCCGCCAATTGAGTACCCTGTCTGCAGATGGGTTTACGTAATCCTCATCATGTGCAGTTATTCTGTACAACTGGTTGATTTCCTCTAAGTCTAGGCAAGTAGGTTCTACAAACCTCTCCCCTTATGATGGGTCTAATGGTGCGATGACCCTATATTCTCCAAACTCAAATTTCATTTTCCTAGTATTCAAATTGATTATGGCTTGGTTTTCAAATGCCCAATTCAAAACAAGCAATGCCAGGTAAGGTATTGTGCCATCCACTATTTCAATGACTTTGAAATCTTCTTTAGTGCGCACTCCATCAAGATCTATTGTCACTCCTTTCAGTCTACCTATTGGTAGGAATCTGTGTTGATTTGCTAGTTTTAATTGAACATGTGAGTATCCTAATGTTGTATCTCCCATGCATTTCCATGTCTTCCTTGGTAACACATTCACTTCAGATCCTAGATCCAGTATAATGTATCCCATATTGAAATCCCCAATGTTAGCATTCAGTCTAAATTCCTGACTTGTTCTTCTTCTTGTGTGTAGGTGATTAACTATTTTTGATTCTATCTTTTCTTCCGTCTCGCTGCTACATTTCTCTAGTATGTTTTGCAATATATTCATAGATGATGGATCACTTAATAATTTCACACATGATTGCAAAAATCCTTTGATTGTACTTACTTTTCCCATGGGTTGCATCCCATTGGTATGATCAAGTGATAGTGACATCTCATATTCTGGTGCTTCCTGGTGTTGCTGCACAGTTGAAGTCAATGTTTTGTCCTCCTTCTGAAATTCTTGTCTGGCCTCCTCAAAGATATCCTTTTCCTTTTGGCATCAAACTACTTCCTTGGTTCCATGTTCTTCTTTGCCCATTGGTTCTGCACTGGTTCCTGTCGAACTGCATCAATGCCTGTTTTAGCTCCTTCATGGGTAACTATGTTGATACTCCATCCTTCATCCCTTGGTTCAGTTAAAATCCACTGAACATCATGATTGTTCTGGTTCCACTTTTCCTGAATCTTCACTAGTAGTGTCCGACATTCCTCTGTATCGTGGTCCAATGTGCGACAATACATACAAGTTGTTGGTGGAAGTGTAAATTCTCATGCATAATGTCCTAGTTGTTGACAATTGTGACATGTGATTGGTCCTCTGCCTCGTCTGAAACCTCCTCTGGCTTATACTCCTCCTCTTTATCCTGCTCGATCACCTCTCGGGGCATTATACTGAGGCGTCTGATTATACTGCATGGTATTGTACTAGACTTGTGTTGTGTTATACTGTGGCTATGCGTTATTGTATGTGTTATCACTGAAATTTCGTCCGCACAGAGCGAAAAGAACTCCACAGCGTCAACACAGGACTGGAATCATTCATGGCACAAGATTAATTCCTCAGCATTGCAAAAGGGTCAAAAAACCATACAAATGACCAAAAATTTGAATCTCTTTACATCATCTGGGCGCGTGCGCGCATGCGCGTAACAACAGCGTACAAAATGCGCATATGTTCACAAGGCGCCACTGTTGGGCGAAAAACCCGCGTGCCTGCTAAACGGTGCATTTATTGAAATTGGTCGGGCTCCCAACCACTAATGGATCAGCTCCCAAGTCGATTTGACACCAAATCCGAGCTCAATCCTCATGGTGGGCTGGTCAAATACCTAATTGTGCCCTAAAGAGCCCCTTTTCACATT
>JZKD02S1825864.1:509793-531427 GCA_000966675.3 Picea glauca | reverse complement strand
ATTTTCATGAGAAAAGTTGCACTTGTCAGTTTCCAGAAAACTTAGCTTAAAGATAGTTCGCAGGCTGCATATATACTCACCTGTGGGAATCCTTAATTCCCGCAGGCTGCCTTCAGCTTGACTATGAACTTCTCACACTGTACTTGAAGTCAGGGTGCGGACATGTTTCTAAAGAAGGAAAATGGATGAGTTCTCGATCCTTCTAGAAAGAATCTTCTAGAAGGATGAGTTGGCTTTCGAATGGTTGGMAAAATACYRACTTTCCAGATATCTTGGGATCATTCTCTATCCAAGTAACTAAACTATCTTCTCCTATATATTGAGGAGATTGCTCATGGAAAGGGTTAACAAGAAAGATTAGAAGCAAGCTAGTAAGAGATTGATGGGAGAATCAGTGCAAGACTATATGGAGGACTGATGCTATAGCAGCAAAGGACAACAGCAAGGTCATCTTATGTGGTTTATTTTCTTCATGCATGAGCAAGTGTGTGTGTCAGAACTAGAAGCCATTGAAAGGAGATATACAACATCAAGGCTCAGGTTGTATATTTCTCTTTCAGTTAATTTAATACATGAATATGTCCCTTTCCCATAATGATGATGTCATCTTATTACATAATTCCTTGATCACATGTATAGACTAGGTATTGAATACTTTAATTTGCTTGTACTTCGATTGGTTTGTACTGTTGTGATTGGACAGCACAAGAGCATTGAAATAGAGCAAGGAACAATAGAGATTTAAGGAGAGTGTTCATAAGGTATGTACACTATCCATTTCTCTTAGTTCATTCAATAATCTAGATCTAGGGAAAGAGTAGTATTCTATCCTACTTTGTTCTAGATCTAGGTGGATCTAGGGAGATTGGTCTGTGTCCGCACTCACGAATTTATCCTGAAACAAAGACACTTGGGAAAAATCCTCCATGGGTCAAGGTGTCAAGACACGGAGGCAAAGTGCTACAAGGATTTCATATGAGGCATGCTTTATATGGTTCAATTGAGAGCAACATGGATCCGGCATTAGGCCAAAGATGTAGGAATGCAAATGTGATTGATAAGACACAATGATAATGTCCTTCAATGTAATTTTAACGAGCCTAGAGAAGATAAGATCGATGTTTTTTCATTTTTAGAGAGTCTGGAAAAACATAAAAGGAGACTCCATTGGGGTACCTTTTTCGAAGGTAGTCTAGTTGGCTCGAAAAAGGGGTAAACTAGCACCGAACAGAAATCTATTCAAAATCATTTTAACGAGTGTGACAAAGACAAGGTCACTCAAAAATATTTTCATATTTAAGGAGTATGAAAAGAGCTTAACTATGGACTCCTTAAGGGATGTTATTCTTGACCAATTTAACAAGTGTGAAGAGACAAGGTCACTCGGCAATCTTTTCAATTTTAGGGAGTCTGAAAAGAGCTTAACTATGGACTACATTGGGGTTCCTTTTTCGTAAGTCTAGTCCCTCAGGACCGAAAAAGGGTTAAATCTATACTTGAGGATACTCTTCTAGAGAACCGAGGCTCCTAGAGTATACCTTTTGTTGGTTTCTATCAACTCCCTTCTCAGGTTATCTGAGTTATTGACCCAGGGTTCATGTCATTTGAGGTTCCAACAAAAACCTCTAACTATCGGCCCTCCTGGTAAAACAAAAGACAATGCAGCACCTAGAAGGTACTGTACAGTCTCACCCAAGATAGCTAAGGATGGTTGACTATAAGAATCAAGTGTTTACAGCCTAGGACAGAGTAGAAGATAAAGGGTTTCTTGATTAAGGCCCTATTCCATGGATTGTTACTGTAATCTAATTTTTCCTAGGAATCACATGCATATAACTCAACATATAAATAGACTGTAATAATGCATTTGGTTATTCATCAATCGTAGTCATCTATTGCTTGAAAGAAGTTAAAGCTATTATAACATTCAACACATTACACAAATGTTACTATGGTTCGCCCCTCCTGGGCTACGTCCACAAAGATTTGGCTCTTGGCTCTTGTATTATAGTAGTTCTTGATCTCCTTGCACCACACGCTTACAGTTCTCCTCAAAAGTGGGTAAGATCTATGTGAGGTGAACTAGATCACACCAGGCTCTGTAGCCTATGGTCTAATCCTTAGATCTACCTTCCGTCATATCTTTCTTTCTCAATAGCTTACAAAACTTGGGTCATACAATTCAAAATCCCTCGCGTATTGCCAATAGCAATACTTGGAAAAATTGCTCAATAACAATCACAATCTTCATAAGAACTAACATAAACTCAACAATGACAACTACACCAACTACTACCTAAAAAACACGCACATATATGATACTTTTGTATATATATTTATACATTTCGGGCTCTTCAACCACTTACAGAATATTAGCAAAACCCTAACCCTTCTTACTCTAGGTTTTTCTCCCATGTGCGTGTTGTTCTTCCTCCAACTGTTGCTTCCCGCTATGCACACTTTCTTGCATTCGCACATGCTGATCTTTTGCCAGTTGTCACTTCAATTTTATGCATGCTTTATTTCCCATGATCATCCTTCTTTCCACCTTGGCCTGGTGCCAACAGGCCCCCAACACTGACATGTGACTTGTCCCGAGTCACCTAATTGCGTTGTGCTTCCTCAATATCCCTGGTGATCGTCTGGAACTTCTCCTGCAATTCTGTTTCTTTTGTCAGTGCCTGCACGGTTTTCTCCTTGATAATATCGACTGTTTGGACTGCTACTTCTTCGTTGATTAGTCCTACACATTCCATATGAGTCTGTGTGGACTGTGCTCTGGCTTCTTTTACCTGCTCCAGTATTGCTACTATCTGTTCCTGCAACAGTTCTATTTGAGCCTGACTCTCATGTTTCCATGTTTGTGCAGTGAGAAGTTATGACTATAACTTCTTTAACTCTTGTGTCCCCTTGACCTGTTCTGGGATTGGGATGGTTTTCTATTGCTGCTTGAATTCTTGGATCATTGCATTGATATTTTCCTCCTCCTTTTCCCATTGTTGGACCTGTGGGTCCTCTTCCAGCTTTGTCCAAAGTTGTGTTTCTTCATCCAGCAAGTCGACTGCTATGCTGACATGTTTTTCCAGCTCCTGTAGTTGCACTGTTGCTTCCTATTTCCTCTACATATTTACTGTTGGTGGGGTGGTTGGTCTAATGTGTCCACAAAGAGTCTCCATCTCCTTCTGATATTGATCAATTGCCTGCGCAATCTAATCTATCTTTTCTGTTGCTGGGAGTTCACTTCCTTGCGCAGTAGTTGGAAGTTTCCCAAAAATGTCTTCCACTCTGCGTTCCACCTCATTCATGCATTCCTTTTCCTCCTGCATTTATGATTTGGCCTGTGCACAAACCGTTTCCAGTGTTTCAAGCTTCTTTGTTTCTTGTTGTAGCTCGACCACGTTTTTATGTGCTTGAGACTGTATCTCATGGTCGATGCTAACCTGCAATTGGTATAAGGCCTTTGCTGACATCCATGTTAGGACCAATTGGATCTGATCCAAATCCTTTAGTGGTATCTGTCCCACAATCTCATCCATTTGTAGCATGCTCAGCTTTATGTAAACTGTGGAATGTGATTTCGGAAGAACTGAGTCACATTCTCCTGCCTCCATTCTTTTTGTGGTTCATGCGCTCGATGGATTTGTGCCTCTGTTGCTACTTGTAATTTGGGCTTCTCTGAATTTCTTCAGGAGTTGCCCCACTTCTGCCAACTCCTTCTGTAGTTTGTCCCTATGGTGTTCTACATAATCAAATTCCTCTGCGAGACAATCCTAGACCATTATGGCAATCATCTCATCATCGTCCTATGTGATTGTGTATTTTGGTGGTGATCATTGTTCCTTTGATTTCTTGTGCGCACCTGTTTCCTGTACCACTGGTCTCTTAGTTCCCCCTATTTCCTGTGTGATGGGGTTCATTGCAGTTTCCCGTGTTCCCTTAGCCAGGTTCTGTTGTTCATTGGTTGGATGAGTGTTTTTTGCTCTTCCCTTCTGGTTCCCTGGCTGCTCCGAGCCTCCCTCTGTCTGAGATAACTTGATTTAGCCCGTTCTTGGTTTTTTGGGTACTGGGACTTGTGGAGGCTGTGTTTCCAGTTGCGGAGCCCCTCCTTCTACTTTTTGTCTTAGTACTACTCTAGGTATGGTTGGGATCTTCCATTCATCCAGCCATTCATGGATGATCATCTCGATGTCTCCCTTGGTGATGCAATAACGCATCTGTAGACATTGTTTATGTGGGTCCTGTCTTGGCTGTATCCACATGTCTTATTGTCTAGCCCAAAAATTGGTGATGCCCCCGAATCATGCAATAGCCTCTGGTGTTATCCTCCATTCTCAGTTAATTGCTTCCTGTATTTCCCATAGGTAAGCTTCAAATATAATTCCATTTCCCTTCTTATGCTTGCCTAGTGGCATGGATTTCAGGACATGATATCTCGCTCCTCTTGGTTGTGGTGTGGTATAGAATATGACGTAGTCTAATTATTTCCATCCCATGAAAGAGAAGAAAGTAAGTATCCATGAGTAGTGAAACTCCATACCTGCTTCTTGCGCATCTTTACATTCGATTTGGAACAAGTTTGATAGGTATGGCGCCCAGCTCATGAAGGTGTCTTCTGCGCACTGAGCTGCAACTACGATAACTCCTGTCGGTACTTCATCTTTACGACATTTTCTTAGTAGTTTGCATGCTAATATATTTTCTCCCAGTTGTGTTGTGACGTCGTTAATTCGCTTGATTATAATTTCTCTCGTTCCCCTTTCGGTGCCATATTTCTTCTTCATTTCTTCTACCAATGCTTTTTCCTTGGACTTGTCGTCCAGTATCAGCGCAGGATCCATACCTCAAGTGGGTAGTCCTGTAATTTGTGTAATGATTTCAATAGTTATATGGACGGGTTTATCCAGCCATACATCCCCTCCATGCATAACTACTAACAGTTGTTTGACGCATGTCATCGCATATTGGCCTCTGCCAAAATGTGGCATCTTTAGCAATCCTAGGATTTTGGTTCTGTCCAGTCCGACTGCCCCCTTGCGTGGCTTAGTGATAGTTCCTCCAAAAGGGTTCATGGATATTGTCTCTGAAAATACTTGCGGTGCAAGCTCTGGATATTTTCTTTCATCCGCTACATCATGGTCGGAAAACTTGAGCTTCCCGACATGACCCAATAGCTACGAGTCCACCTGTATGCCTTCTGGTGTGCGAGGTAGCACAATCTCTACAGCTGGTTTCTTTCAAGGTGAACTCAGTATCTGGATCCTATCTTCCGATTATGTTGGCTGGTTCAAAGTTCCAATAGCTTTCGGTTTCTCCTTCGCCATCCATTCTTCCCAAGATTTACCCATTTCACCAATTGCCTCATCCGAAAAAGAAAAGTCTAGGATGGCTATTTATGGAACCTCTAGTTTGAGCTCTCCTTCTGAGTTCTGTGTGCTTTCGTTTATTTCCATGGCTGCTTCAGTGTTTCTTGGCTATCCTTCCTGATGAGTTCCTACTGCTTGGTTCTGAATCTACTACACTACTTTCGACATATCCTCTTTCATGGTTTCCACTTGGGGTTGCAGGATCTCTTCATGGATCGGTGTTGATTCAACTAGAATATTCTTCGGCAATGGGATTTTGTCAATATCAACAATCTCCAGTGGTTCTTGCTCGTTTTCTTCCTATGTTCCTCATGACCTAGCTTGAACCCTAGTTGATCTGTCTGTCTGGACTGGTTTTGTGAGCTTTGGTGGTGCCATACTGGTGTCTGTCAAACATTTGGTTGGTTCAAATAGCTCAGATAAGCTCTGCAATCTCGTTCTGTGTGTTCGAGCTGCTATTTCTCTTTATCCATTCTTCTTTTGCAAATAGACTAACTATTTATGTGCTCGTTTGTTGTATGGGTGTGCCCTCAAGCTTATTGAGGATGCTTCCTACCTTATGCGATTAATGCACCATAAGTGTGGGTTCAATGCATCTGCAGTGGTTTTGTACCTTCCCTTATGGCTACTTTGTCTTCACCAGTTGGCGCATTTAGTGTGACATCCCATCCACCCTTTCCTTGCTTTAATTCTACCTCATGTTGTCCTATCAGTGTGCTTTTGTTGACTTTCCTTTTCCTGCTTGTTTCCCTTTCCAATATGGGCGTTGTCTTTTTTTTTTTTTTTTCTTACTACGCAGTGGGTAGTTGACTATGTTTGTATAGATTCAGCCGACTCCCGTTGATCATTCCTCTAAGGTATGCGCCTGCTAGATCTTTCAACTGTATCACTCCTCTGTCTGTGACAGCTTTTACCTCGTATTGTCCTAGCCAATGCATCCTCAGCTTCCCTGGGTGCTGCAGCGCTTTACTGTTGTAGAGAAATACTAGATATCCTTCCTTGAACATCTTTCTCTTGATGTGGCGGTTGTGCCACACTTTATCTCTTGTTTTCTGTACTTGTTGGTGGAATCTTGCCAAGATTCGGTCTTCCTCCATTGACAGTAATTGATCCATTCATTCCTGGACTGCGCCTCATTCTGTCATCTGTGTGATAGCTGCTACCCGTAGATTAGGTATTAGAAATTCTAACAGTACTACTGCTTCTTGACCATATACTAGTTTGAATGGTGTGTGACCTGTCAACATTTTTCGTGTGGTTCTATACGCCCATAGTATTGCTGGTACCTTGAGATCCCAATCATCCCTATTGACGTTACATATCTTCATCAGGGCATTCTCTATAATTTTCTTGAAGGATTCTACTATGCCATTAGCCTATGGGTGATATGGTGTGCTTTTCTGGTGATGAACTTTGAATTCTTCAAGAATCAATCGGATGGTGTTGTTGATGAAGTGCATTCCTTGGTCGCTCATCAGAAATCTTGGGCACCCAAATCTAGTAATTATCGGTTCAAAAAGAAAGTGGGCAGTTGTCTCTGTGCTGTAATATTTTACTGGTGCGGCTTCTGCCCATCTAGTTAAGTATTCCATTGCAGTGATAATGTATCGTGCCCTTATTCTCTTGGAGGGTGGGTTAATGGGCCCCACAAAGTATATTGCCCATTTGTCAAATGCCTACAGGGTCACTTATGGTCGTAGTGGAATCTCATCCCTTCCGTTGGGTTTGCCGACCCATTGACAGACATCACATTGCTAGCAATATTCTTTCAAGTCTCGATGGATCGTTGGCCACCACAATCCTGTGCATAGTACCTTCTGCGCGGTAGATTTTACTACATAATTCCCTCCTGCTATTCCTTCGTGGGATTCTACTAAAATTATTTCTCATTCGTGGTCTAGTACGTATCGTCATAAGATGTTATCTATGCCCATTTTGTATAGATGCTCTGCGATCAGTTGATAGTCGGTTGTGCAGACTACTAGGTTGTTTTTCTGCATAGTTGTATATCCCTACGGCGTAGTACCTATGCTCAAGTACTAGATGATCTCTGCAAAGTAATCGTTAGCAATCTGTACTGAGAAGAGTTGTGCATCTGGAAAGTTGTCCTCCAAATTCGTTGGTTCCTCTCCATTTGTGACCCTTGATAAGTGGTCAGGCCCTGCATTCAATTTCCCTAGTTTGACTATTACCTCGAAGTCAAATTCTTGAAATAGCAGTAACCATCGACAGATTATCCCCCCCAACACTGGCTTGTTAACTAAGTATTTCAGGGTTGAGTGATCCATAAACATCTTAAAGTGTTTTCCCAATAGGTACTGTCTATATTTCTGTAGTGCGTAAACCATAGCTAATCCTTCTCTTTCCATTGTATTATAATTTTGTTCTGAGTCTAATAATTTCCTTCTTGTGAACGCTATCAGGTGATCCAAGTCTCCTGCTCCTGGTTGCGCTAAAATAGCTCTAAGTGCTATTGTTGATGCATCTACATGTACATGGAATGTCTTCTCCTAGTCTGGAAATACCAATATTGGTGTGATGACCATATTTTTCTTCAGGGTATCCAGACCGTGTTGGCACTCGTCGTTCCATTGATACTTGGTATCCTTTCTTAACATTTTTTTTATAGGCACTGTAATCTACATGTAGTCTTTGATGAATTTCCTGTAGTATCTTGTATGTCCTAACGTTAAAAATGACTGCTATTTTGGTTGGATCCATTAATAAACCTTATTTACATACTATGTGTCCCAGTAGTATCCCAAATGGTCTTCCAAATATGCATTTCTCAATATTCATTGATATCTAGCACTATGTGCATCGTTTTAACATCAAGCATAAAACTTCCACATGGTTTTTTAACAGGCTATAAACCATCCAATCATCCAGGTAGACTTCGGGAAATTGCTGGATGAATTCCTTAAATGTTGTGATGACCACTCTAGAGAATATCGTAGGCGCATTCTCAATCCAAACGACATGACTGTGTACTGATAAGATCCCCATTCTGTCGTAAATGTGGTCTTGTGTCTATCCTCTTGTGCTATCTTAATCTGATGATATCCCGAGAATCCATCGGTGAATGAATAGGCTTCGTGTCCTCCTATGCTCTCGAGTATTTCATCTATGAATGGTGTGGGGAATGGGTTGTGTAAGAAGGTGTCGTTCAACTTCCTCAGGTCGACACATATCATGGTCCCTCTTCCCTATTTCTTGTCCTGTACTACCATCGGGCTTATCCATTCCGATTCTTCGACAGATTCGATGATGACGGCCTTGAGCATCTTGTTGATATCATCTTTGAATTTTTGTTTATATATGGGGTTCAGTCTATATGGTCATTGTTTAATGGGTCTCGCATCAATTCTAAGTGGTATCTTCATTTCTTCTAATTCTTCGGCTATTCCTTTCATCTCTATAAAGGTTGTGGGAAAAAGGTCGTTGTATTCGTGCAACAATTCTATGATGCTTTCTAGTGTCTGTTCGTCCCAATAATCTCCAATGCTAGCCATTTTGGGTTGTTCGGCAGTCCCTATGTTAACCTTCTTGAACTTTATTGGCGTCGAGATGACCTCTAACTCTAAGGGTGGTCCTTCCACCTCTCTTTCACCTTCATCTTCTTTGATCTGAATATCGCATGGATCATCTTCATCTGGTGCTTCTTCCTGTACCTGGTAGCATGACAACAGTTCCTTGACTGTCTTCTTATTCCGCTATTGTACCTATGTGATAACTTCCACTTCTGATTATGTAATGAATATGACATCTCTAATCCTTTTCAGGGCTATGTCTATGTTGGGGTTCTCATGCTTGAATGAGAAAGTGGTTGTAAAGTTCTATTGGAGTGTCGTCCATGTCTTGGTTCCTTTTCGCATTTCCTGGTCTATATACCAATTCGTTGGTATGACTTCTAAAGTATGACTAAAGTGGTGAGGCCATTCTTCTGGTGGCGTCATTTTCCATAGTGTTTTACACGCCTCCAAGTGTTCTGCTGGCCTTCCTAGTCCCTCATATTTTTTTTGGTTGTTCCATATCTGTTCTACGCCGAACCTTATGCACAGTAATAGTTTGCATTGGTACCAATCTGTGATAGTCTCTTTGTGTGTACCCCACCATCTTGCGGGTGTAGACTTTAGTGCTAAATATAGTGCTAACAGTCTCTAGTTCTCTAAGACTTCATCTTCATATTGTGTCAAGAAAGTTTCAAAATCATTTAGTCCATGAAAACTGGGTGGTTCTTTGATTTTTGCGCCAAGCCATCTTACTGTGTGGTCTATTCTTGCACACCTTCATGTGGATACTTCATGTAGTCTTTGCTGCTAGTTTTCTAACTCAGTGTCTGAGTCTGTTGTGCATGAAGTAATGCTCCGCCAACTGAGTATCTCGTCTGTAGTTGGGTTTATATAGTCTGCATCGTGCGCAGTTTTTCTGTACAATTGGCTGATTTCATCTAGATCCAGACAAGTGGGTTCTACGAACCTCTCACCTTCTGATGGGTCGAGGGGGGATATAAACCTGTAGTCTCCTGACTTAAATGTCATTTTTATGGTTTTCAAGTTAATTATGGCTTGGTTGTCAAACGCCCAATCCAGACCAAGTAGCATTGGGTAAGGTGTTGTACCATATACTATTTAGATGACTTCAAAGTCTGCCTTGGTGTGCACCCCATACAGATCTATGGTCACTCCTTTCAATCTACCTATTGGTAGAACTCTATGTTGGTTTTCTAGCTTTAATTGAATAGTTGAGTATCCCAGTGTAGGCTCTCCCATGCATTTCCATGTGGTTTTGGGTAGTACGTTCACTTCGGATCTTATATCTAGTATAATATCACCCATGTTGAAATCCCCAATATTAGCATTGATTCTAAATTCTCTATTTGTTCTTCTTCTTGTGTGTAGGTGGTTGACAGTTTTTAGTTCTAGCTTCTGTTCCATCTTGCTGCTACATTTCTCTAGGATGTTTTGCAATACTTTGATAGATAAAGGATCACTTAACATTTTGATGCATGAATGCAAAAAGTATTTGATAGTACTTACTTGTTCCTTCGGTTGTCTTCTATTGGTATGGTCCAGTAATGGTTGCATGTCATATTCTGGAGCTTCCTTGTTCTGTTGTGCAGTCAACACTATGTCCTCCTACTGGAATTCTTGTCGACATTCTATAAAGATCTCCTTTTCCTTTTGTACATCGAACTGCTTCTTGGGGTCAGGGTTCTTCTTTACCCATTGGGTCTACGCTGGGTCCTATTGAACTGCATCGTTTCCTATTTTCATTCCTCCTCGAGTGACTATGTTAATGTTTTGTTCATCATCCCTTGCTTTGGCTGAAATCCACTGAACATTCTGGTTATTTTGGTTCCTTTTTCCTAGATCTTTACTAGTATTGTCGGACATTCCTCTGTATCGTGGTCCAAAGCGCGACAATACATACAGGTCGCTAGTGATTGTGGGCATTCCCATGCATAATGTCTTGGTTGCTGGAAATTGTAACATGTGACTGGTCCTCTTCCATGTCTGAAACCTCCTCTGGATCGTCCTGCTCCTCTATAGGATGCATGATCACCTCGTGGCATGTTATATTGCGGTCCCTGATTATACTGCACGATATTGTACTGGGGTTGTGCTGGGTTGTACTACGGTTGCGTGCTATTATAAGGTTGTTGTGTGGTATTATACTGTTTCTTCACAGTGTTGTATGGTGCTGGGGCTTGAGTGAACTATGGTGTTGCCTGCCCAGTCATCATTTTTTCCCATACCCTATATGCGTCTGAGGTTCTTTCCCGCATTAGCTCCATAGTTCGACAGTCTTTGTCATCGGGGCCCACTAACTTTCAAAATGTACAATATGAGTTCATTGGGACTGTTTGGTATTTCTGCATCAACATGCAATGGTAGGGGTCGTGACCTGATTTCTTGCAGATTTCGCACCATAGTCCCTCTTGTGGAAGTGGGTTTGGCATGCCGGTTGCCATATACTACGCGAATGTCGGACATTCATTTTTGTGGTGTCCTTCTGTCCTGCACATGGTACACCAAATGAATTGTCGTTTGTCATTGTTCTTATTCTGGTTCAGCTGGAATGTTAAGTTCTTCATATTCTCTTTTAGTTCTTCGATAACAGGGTCCGTTTGTTGGTACTGATTATATTCCAATTGCAAGGCTGCCTGCAGAGCCTCTGCTTGTGTCTGAAAATTCTATTATCGTAGTGGATATTTTAAGTGTGGGAGTAGTGAGTTGACAAACATGTTTCGATGTTGCCTCTTGGTCATAAGGTATTTTAACTTCCCTTTTAATCGATTGAATCTTTTATCAATCTCCCATACCAATTCTCCTGGTTTCTGTCTTATCTCAATCATCTCGTTCATATACTGATCCTCTGAGCTTCGTTTCTGGAACTCATTAATTAGTAGTTTCTTAATGTCGTCCAGTTTCCTTGTCATACCAGGAGCAATGTTTGTGTCTAGATTGATGTACAAGTCTAGTGCGCGGTCTCTTAGCATGATCACTAGCTGTGCGAGTTTGGTATTTTCATCAGTGATCTGCTTTGCTTCCCAGATCTTGGCGCAAATGAATAGATGCTTCTCAGGGTCTTCTGTTGCTTCTCCTTGAAACTCTGGTAATCTGATAGTAGGTTCATGTCCTTCCATTCTGAGTACTGAGCTACTACCTCATCCATGCAGTGTGGATACTTGACTAATATTACCTGAAATGGCTCCTCTAGTTGTCGCTCCTTGTGTAGATGTGCTTCTTGCTGTCGGACTTCCTTCGAACTTTGGTTGCCTAAACGGTGGTGTTCTTTGGGGTGTATTGGTCGCACATGGGTTTATGGTTTCCACACTAACATTGATATGAAAGGGGTGGCTATATTCTCTTTTTGTTCTTGGGTCTCTTGTTTTCCTCTTGTAGGTGGCGCGCAGGAATTCCTCAATCTGCTCCACAACCCAAAGATCCTCTACCTCTTCCTCATTACTTGCCTAGCCATCCCTTTTGGCTATGGCTCTCTTCTTGGTGTTTATATTATATTGGTAGGGTGCTCTACTATGCATCATTCCTGATGATGCCAATATCAACTTGAGCTGGTCATCATCCATCGAGATAATGTCCAAGGGTTCCTCTTCCTTTTTCTCTTTATCTTGCCCTCCTTCCATTCCTCCTCTTTATGTCAGTGCTTCCCCCCTTCCCCCATGCATGCAGGGAAGTCTAACTGTCTAATTCCATTGTCATTACACCTTTTTTATATAGCAATATCTTAATCAAAGTATATAGGGATCGAATGTACCTTCCTCTGGGTCCTTGTAGAAATTATTGCTCGGTTGTGTTGTATGACTTCATTGTGTCTACCGCAAACTCTGTGATGAATCTCGCCACAATATTGTCAAGCCAAAAGTCTACTGTGCAGGTGAATTTGTTGCTCACCTGCTGCAGCTTCTGAATCTATACTAGATTCCAATCTAGCTGTCGAATCCAATTCGTCGGGTGGTTATCTGTTAACCTTAAGATCTACTCCTGTAGTAGATGTGGAAAATTACAGAAGATGATTTCGTGTAAATCTGTAAACACGTATTTATCCAGGTATCCACATGGTGTGATTCTAGGGTTTCTATTTTCTTTGTGTGCAAACTCTAGCTCTTTAGTGTGCAACAAACGCCCAATTTCTTCTCTCGTGGGGTTCCAAGGTATCCACATTCCCTTCTAATGGTTCATTGCTTCTTTGATTGTTCTTGTCCACTCTATCTCATCTACTCAGTCCTATCTTGTTCCTCTTAACATGGCAACACAACCATTTTTTGGTTTCTATCAACTCCCTTCTCAGGTTATCTGAGTTATTGACCTAGGGTTCATGTCATTCAGGGTTCCAAAAAAGGCCTCTAACTATCGACCCTCCTAGTAAACCAGAAGGAAATGCAACACCCGGAAGGTACTGCATAGTCTCACCCGAGATAGCTAAGGATGGTTGAATGTAAAACTAGGGTGTTTACAGCCTAGGATGGAGTAGGAGATAAAGGGTTTCTTGATGAAGGCCCTGTTCCGTGGACTATAACTGTAATCTACTTATTCCCATGAATCTCATGCATATAACTCAACATATAAATAGATTGTAATAATGTGTTTGGTTATTCATCAATCATAGTCATCTATTTCTTGAAAGAATTTAAAGCTATGAAAACATTCAACACATTACACAAATGTTACTGTGGTTCGCCCCTCCTGGGCTACGTCCATAAATATTTGGCTCTTGGCTCTTGTATTATGGTATTTCTTCATCTCCCTACGCCACGTGCTTACAGTTCTTTGCAAAAGTGGGTAAGATCTATGTGAGGCGAACTAGATCGCACCAGGCTTTGTAGCCTGCGTTCTAATCCTCAAATCTACCTTCCCTCATATCCTTCTTGCTCAACATATTACAAAACTTGGGTCATACAATTCAAAATCCCTCACGTATCGTCAATAGAAATACTCATAAAAATCACTCAATAACAATCGCAATCTTCATAAGAACTAACATAAACTCAACAATGACAACTACACCAACTACTACCTAAAAGACACACACATATATGATAATTTTGTATCTATATTTATACATTTCGGGCTCTTCATCCACTTACAGAATATTACCAAAACCCTAACCCTTCTTACGCTAGGTTTTTCTCCCATGTGCATGTTGTTCTTCCTCCATCTGTCGCTTCCCATTGTTCACACTTTCTTGCATTCGCGTGTGATGATCTTTTGCCAGTTGTCACTTCATTTTTTTGCATGCTTTCTTTCCCATGATCATCCTTCTTTCCACTTTATCCTGGTGCCAACACCTTTGTTCATACTTTTGACCATCCAGAACGAAAAAGGGGTAAATTACCACTGAACATACATTCTTTCAAATTTCATTTTAGCGAGCGTGAAGGGAAACAAGATCGCTCGACAATCTTTTCATGTTTAGAGGGCCTGAAGAGGGATTAAAAGAAGACCCGCTGTGTTTTGGGAGTCCCGAGGGTGAGGTCAAGAGTGATAATGAATCATGCAAATGAGGCTCAATCTTGAAATCAGTAAAAACTACTAAGGACTCCCGAGCCTATAGTCATAAGTGACGGCATGGACAACAAAATGAAACCAGGATCTACCATCCATGTGAAGGTAGGCTCTACCACTGAATTTTGGCACTTCTAGAGCAAGAGTGAGGGTTTCATATCACAATTCGGTGGGATCGGTCCTATGGAAAGGAGAAAAACACAACGAGGTGCAACAAGTGGAGGTGGAATCCTATCTTACATGGACAAAGTTGGAAAAATGAATTTTTACCAAAATACATTTAAAGCTGACCCAAGTCTCAAAAAAACTTCCCAAATACCCAAAGTAACACTTATCGTAATCATCCCCCGAGAAACTCAAGAACCATAGTAAATGATTTTAGAGATAGAAAAGATGACAAAAGGGTCCAAAAAAATGACAAAAAGGGGCCAAAAAGTCTATAAATAAAAAGTTGGTAGCTCATTATCACCATTGTAAATTGAGAATTGACCAAAAGTCAAAAAACACCCCTTTTCCAAAATAGTTAATTCTGGGAGCTTCAGTGGATGAAATGAAATTCCGTTTGGACCAAGTAAGTACATACTAACCTCTTTTGCATTTCCATCTTTCCTTTTTGTACTTGTTTTTTTTTTTTTTTGGGGGGGGGGGTGACCTTTAAAGAGGTCGGCCATATGTGTACATGGGTTGACCAAGCACATCATACATGTACACATGGGCAAAAGATAAACTATCTACGTGCACACACGATTGTCCCCAAGACAGCCCATGTACACCCTCAAATAAGTGGAAAATTTTGGAAATGCAAGAGTTAACTCTCCATTCATTTACTTTTACTGGATCTATGTGCATTGGAGAGAGAGGGAGCATGAGGACATTGATTTTTTGGTCTTAGAGGACCCCACTGCTATCGTTGTTTGTTGCAATGCGGGTTGCTAAATTTATTCCAGTTTTCGTTTATGAGGGCACAACCCTGGTTGCTAAATGCATTGATGGATTACTGGCATCCTGACGCAGAGGAATTAATGCTAGAGGGACAATCATTGACTCCAATGACTGAGGACATTTACTTCCTAACTAGTCTCTCAAGGAGAGGGGATACAGTCAATTTACGCACTTTTCCCCCCGGGCCTCACAACATTGAGGAGTTGATTGGACTCCATTGCGAGGCTAGTACTGAGAAAGTAGGTTTTCAGGTGCCTCTACATAAGATCAACAACCTATCACTCAAATTGATAGTTCTACTTATTGGGCAGATCACTGGATCCGCAGCTTTACATCAGGATTTCTGGGCGCACATGCATTGTGCGGTAGGGTGCTTAAATGCAAGGATTTTCGACTGGAATACCACCATGTTGGATTGCATGAAGAAACAACTGACAGAGTGTCTGGTACGGGAGCACCAAAACTTCAGGTTTGGGACCATTTTGTGCTTCTTTTTCTTCGAGAGGGTATCTAGTCTGAGTCCTTGAGAGACTATACGAGGGCACGAGGCCTCTCTCCCAGCGCTATGCAGATGGGCAGCGTTGTTGCCGTGAAAGGGGGGAGGGAGGACCATCGAGACCTTTGATGACAATTTTTTTGACTGGTGTTCATGGAAGATTCTGATAATAGAGGACTACCCCTATGCTGGGATCAATTTTTCTAGAGATCCTAACATGCCAGTACCTCCCAAAGCGGAGCAAGGAGAGATGGGTAAGTTTTCTTTTCAAATTTATTTAATTTTTTTATGTATTTTTATATATATCATTTTTTTTGTATACCAGAGTATCTAACACTTATGTATCTGTTATGTACAGATGTGGGACTAGTGTGTCCAGTAGACTTCTCAAGGACTAGGCGGTGTCCTCGACCAGAGGTAGGACCAACTAGAGTCATCAAACTAGTAGCAGCAGTAGGGGGGCATCAAACCAGAGAGGCTGAGAGAGTATTGAGACAGGTAGAGAGGAACCTTACCGTGCTCACTCGTACAGTTCCTATGGCGGAGATTGAGGATCTCCCACCGTCAATGCAACCTCATGTAGTTGGGGTGCCACGAACCTAGGTCCATATTTTTCAGCGTTTGGCGAACATTGTTGTTCACTACGAAAGGGCCAACAGGCCCTGCCCTTAGCTAGGATAGACTACTTACGTGCCGAGAGAACCTTTTGTATATTTTTTAGGGAATAAGCCCCATGACTCTGACTGGACATATTTTTTACGCACTTGCACCCACCCATGTACTCTGATATGTTTTGATATATATATGGATATTTTTCATCTTTGTATGTCTTATGGATTACATTTATTTTACAAATGTATTTACATGTGCGTGTGTGTGATTTTTCTTACATGTGTGCAATATTCCAATCTAATACATGATTAGCTAGAGTATCTATGATTTGATTCAATCTCCTAGGAACATGGATATACGTAATGTAATCAAAGCTTCGTTCTAAGAGACGTACCCTAAGGAACTGTCTGTGTAGTGTAGGATCGTAAACGCAATAAAACCCATTTAACTGGGACACAACCAGTTGAGCATCTAAGTAGACTTGGAGGTGAGAGATACCATGCGACAAAGTGCCATGAAGAAACTCTAAGACTGCACTGTATTCGGTGACATTGTTTGTGGTGTCACCTAAAGAGATACCTCCTGAAGATAACAATTGGCCCTGGGGTGTGAAAATCACCAAAGCTACGGAAGAAAGCCTCCGAGTGTGTTGGCTAGTGTCGTCCGTGAACCCAATGAACACCTTTGATTCACTTGACATCTACCATAGTGAAAAAGATGACATCAAAAAAGACATGTCCATAAAAAAAAAGACGAAAACTAAAAAGAGAATGTACAGGACTATACATATGGTACAAGAAGTCACCCGAGGTGACCCACCTATGACTAATACTTCTTGAGGTAGAGCCCATTTCTAGGCTCCACCAAAGCATTTCCATCAAATTCCATCAGACGATAAGCACCCTTCTTTAGAACCTCCTTCACGATGAAAGGTTTGAACCACATGGGTTTGAAATTGCTTGGCCCTAGGGGGTCCTTATCTTGGTCATAGACAAGGACAAGGTCACCTTCATAGAAAATCCAAGGATGGACAAATCGATCATACTGACACGTGACCTTTTGTTTGTGAGCCTCGTTAGCCAAGGCTACATATCAATGCTGCTCATCGAGCTACTCAAGATATAATAAACACTCTTCAAGTGGTGAAGTGTCTGGCAATAATTGTACTACCAAATTTAGAGAGGGGATATGGAACTCTATAGGCAAGACTGCTTCCATCCCGTAAATGAGTTGAAAAGGTGAGAAACCAGTTGCAGTATTAACAAACGTTTGGTAGGCCCATAATGCCGAATACATTATCAAATGCCAATTTGACTTGGCTGAATCCATCGTTCACTGTAAGATAGTCTTAAGGGATTTATTCATAGCTTCCACCTGACCATTCACTTGTGGGTAGTAGGGTGATGAATTTTCTTTCCTCAACCCAAGCTTTGATGTTAATTTAGACATCATTTTGTTCTAAAAGTGACTGCCATGGTTAGTGACAATCTCTCTCGGGATGCTGAACCTTGCTATTATCTGGTTAAACAAAACAAGAGTTGCGGTCTCACCACCATCTTTAAACGTTGGCATAGCTTCGACCCACTTCATGAAGTATTCTACTCCTATAATGATATAATAGTTCCCCCTTGCGGAAGGAGGGTTGCATGTAGCGTAATCAATCCCCCACTTGGTGAAGGGACCAATTGTGATGATGGGAAACATGGGAGCGGGGTGTGCCCTCATATTCTCAGAGAAGATCTGACACAGGTGGCACTTCTTGACTAATTCAACACAATCTTTGATTAATGTTGGCCAAAAGTAACCATCTCGTAGAATCTTTTGGCTTGTTGCCAACCCAGAAAAATGACTACCACATGCTCTAGTGTGGCAATCATTAAGCACGATTTCCTCTTTTTCATGGGTGAGACACTGGTGAAGGATGAAATCTACACCTCGACGATACAAAGTGTCCTCGAGTATATGATATTTTTTGGCCTGATGGCGTATATGGCGATGCTCATCACAAGAAGCAGAGGTAGGGAACTTCAAAGTCTAGAGATAGACTAGTATATCTCTGTACCAGGGGTCCATAGATGCGATCAGAAACATGTCTCCTTTTATAGGAGACTCTTCAGGTATAACATCACCTGATCCGACCAGAAGTTCTGAAATGAATTCCGCAAAGACCAACGAATTTTTGGATTTCGTTGAAACAAAATCCAAGTCGAATTCCTGGAGGATAACTATCCATCTACTGATATTGCTGCCAATTACACGTTGTGTCAACACATAGTGAAATGGATTCACAATTTTAATGATGGTGGTATTGTGAAACAAGATGTAATGACAGAACCGTTGGACAACATGAAATGCTGCCAACACAAGTTTTTCAATGTGGGAATAATTGAGTTCTGGTCCAACCAAACCTCAGCTCAAGTAATAAATCACATATTCTGAGAGCAAATCATCCTCCTGAACCAAGACCATACCGATGGTCGACTCCGCAGTGACCAAGTATAATAAGAAATATTTATTATAATTGGGTGGCCGAAACAGAGGGGTAGATGTGAGGGCGCATTTCAATGCTTCAAAAGAGCATTGAACAGCTTTGTCCCAATGGAAAGGAACTTCCTTCTTCAATAAACGCATGAAACCCTTTGTGCTCTCAGCATAGTTTGCGATGAAACATCGTAAAAAAATTTCTTTTCCCTATAAACTCTGAAGCTCATGGATTGAGCATGGGGGAGGAAACTGAACTATCACCTCAATCTTTAGAGGATCGACCATGATCCTTGTTGTCAAAACTATGAAACTAAGAAGACGACCCGATGTGATGCAAAAAACTTCATTTGTTTGGATTCAAGCAGATCTAGTAGTAGTGACATCGCTCAAAGATAAGTCAGAGGTGTGCGAGATGATCATCTTTCTTGTGATATTGTGATGTTAAATCATTGAGATAAGCCTCGACTATGTGTTTGAGGTTGTGGAAAGAAAAAGGCATGGCCTGCTGAAACATAACTCTAGCATTTTTCAGACCAAAAGGGATCTTTCGATAAGAGAATGTACCCCACGGATAGATGAAAGTGATTTTGTGTTGGTCTCCGGGCTTTATCTATATCTGATTGTATCTCTAAAAAACATCCATGAAAGAAAAGGCTTCACAACCTGAGCATTCATCGACTATCTAGTCAATAAATGGCATGGGGAAATTATCTTTTGGACAGGCCTTGCTCAAATCACAGAAGTTCATACTTCAGATCTCAACTTCATGTTTTATTTCAACTGCAAACTGCATAGGGCAGCCTTTTCTTCCAGCTCTAGTCCTCCATGTTCCTTGTGTAGACTTTCTTTAATGTGTCTGGTACCTAGTTTCAACTGCACTTGGTACCTAGAGCCTTTTCCTCATTCATTTACTGAGAGCTGCAAGGTAGTTGGTTGTCATAGTACAACTTCAGTCAGCTCCCATTCACCAAACTTTCCTTCCATTCTCCATTCAAAGTCTTCAACTATGCATATCCTCCTTCTGTAACATAGGCGACCTCATATGGCCCAAGCCAATGCGTTTTTAACTTCCTAGGATGCTTCATGAACTTACTGTCATATACCAGTACCATATCACCTTTCTTAAATACTTTCTTCTTGATATGTTTGTCGTGGTAGGCCTTCTCTCTTTCCTTCTAAACCTGTTGGTGAAATCCTATAATGAATCGGTCTTCTTTCAGCTCGACCAGCTACACAAGACTCTCTTGAATAGCACCAGTGTCATCCATATCTGTAAAGGCAACAATTTTTAAGCTAGGTACCAAATATTCCATTGGGACAACGGATTTGAGACCATACACCAACTTGAAGGGGGTCTACATGGTCAGTTTCTTGCAAGTGGTTCTGTAGGCCCATAGTACTATCGATACTCTTAAATCCCAGTCATCCCTATTCACACTCCAAATCTTCATTAGCATTATTTCCAAAATCTTGTTGAATGCTTCGACTGTCCCATTCGCTTGTGGATGGTAAGGTGTGCTCTTCTGATGATGGATTTCAAATTCCTCATTCAAGGCTTCCATTGTTTTATTGATGAAATGTGTGCCTTGATCGCTTATAAGGATCTTCGGGCATCAAAACCTGGTTATGATGTCATCAAATATGAAGCGTGCAACTGTAGTGGCATTACAATCCTTAACTTCTCTTGCTTCGGCCCATCTAATCAAGTACTCTATCACAGTGATTATGTACCTTTCTCCTATGCGCTTCCCTGGTGGGTTAATAGGTCCCATGAAGTCAATGGACCATTTCGTAAATGATTTTAGGGCTAGTTTTGGTGCTAACATAATTTCATCTCTTCTATATGGTTTTCCAACTCTTTGGCGCACTACTACATTGGGTGCAAATTACAAAGAAATATTACGATGGTTTAGAATTTCGTCGTATTTTTTTTTCATTTTTTGTACTAAATATACCTTTTTTTTTCGGGGTCCAAATGTTGGTCACTCTAGCGACCAACATTCTAGGTTGGTCGTTTTAACGACGAATCTTGGTCGTTCTAGTGACTAACCACCATTTAGTCTCTCTAGCGACCAACAAGGGCATGTGTGGGAATCAAACAATCATTTGCGGCAAATCAATCATATATATATATCCCAGTTACGACACATTTTCTATAGTTACGACAATCATTTTCTACAGTTGTGAAAATCATTTGGGTGTTTTGATGCAATGGTGTTCTGGTTTTTATGAAATCTTGATTTCAATTCTCTTTCAAGAAGAGAAACATTGAATTGATCAGACTCTACATAGCTGAGATTTTGAAGTTCAATACTTAAAAATTTTCTCTGTGATTTAGTAATTTGGTGCTATTGAACTATTTTATGGTTTATTTTCACTCCTTCTAAGGGTTTAGAGGAAGAGGTTATAGGTGCTAATTATGGATAAAAGATATATGTGTTACGAGTTAATGGTAATACATACAAATATTTAGGGGTTATAGGGGATAATTCTTAGGGGTTATATATGCTAGGGTTTTAGCATTTAAGTGATGAAGACAATATAGGTATTTGGAAATAATGGGTTATAACTATTAAAAGTTAAATGAATTATAAACTAGATGAGGTGTTATGGGTTATAAATATTATAAAGGGTAGATATTAATGGTTAAGTGCTCACATGAGTTATGGTTAGGGAGGTTAGGGGTGATATTAGTTAAAGGACTTAAA
>JZKD02S1825864.1:472753-502771 GCA_000966675.3 Picea glauca | reverse complement strand
TTAGTTTGGCTTGTTTTTTGTGCCAAGTCCAGTTTGACTCAGGAGTACTCGACAACTCGGTCAAGTTTTGTAACAAGGCTTTGGATATTAGTTTGGGGCCAACACATTTGAGTTTGAGGTTAATATTCTGCCCATTGTTTGATTTTTTGAGGTACCCTTATTTTGAAACTTAAGAATAAAGGCGCTACACACTTCATATTGAATATTTTTTTTTTTGGGTAATTTTTTGTTGGATCTACCCAGAGAACTAGAGACCATTCGATTATAATGTGTAGTAGTTTTGATTCTGTATTGCTTCCATTATTTTGTTTTTTCTTTGATTCTGAATTTTTTGCATTTTATTGTTTGTGGTATTAAAAGAACCATGGCACTGTGTATGATGAAGCCCATTAAGGATGGACTCGAGGACCCACAGGAATATTTGCACCAGATTAAGATTACTTTACCCTCTAAGAATGTAAAGAATCACGAATACGGTATGTAGGCTTACCATCCCCTAGCCCAAAAGGTATATTGTTTTGGTATGGATGATCAATTAACAATAAACCTTACCAGGTTGGCAAGATAGATGTAAAGTCAGTGTAAACTTGCCAAGGCATTCACACATCGATTGTAGTCATCATCGGTGGAGGCACTTGAGATAATATTAATTTTTTGAAGGTTTTCACTTTTCGTTTTAAAATAGTTCGCTTGCAGTTTGTGTCGATCTTGTAACCAGTGCCAACGACAAACATCTGAAGGTCAAGGGAACTGTCAGACTGCCAAAAAAGGTCCTTAACCACAGAACTCAAAAATCTCCTTGTGGATAAGGTATCCTCGTTTTATATTTTTTCTTTGCAGCCTTTTGTTATGATCTCCTCACTAAAAGCGAGCTCCGTCTGATTATTATGTCAAATTTTAATCAGTGATAATGAATGCACTTGGTGTATCATCTTAGCGTTTGGCAAACTTTAAGGTTAATGTAAAGGGCAAGAAGTGCTTTCAAGCTCTTAAAACTTTATGGTTGTACTCTTGTTGAAAAATATTACATTTATAATTTTGATTCTCCATATGAATGTGGTGACCTTTAAGTACATATGTTGCTGCTTAGCTAGTGCAACCGGTTGCTTGTTTGATGCCTGTGATGGTTGAAATGTATTTCGCAAGAGACACTGAAAATTTTAAAAAATTATATTCTTTTGTTCTCTGATAGAAGTTGGGAACCTAAATACTGCTATTCTAGTATGCAGAATCTGAATTCTTTGCATGAGATATGAGTTATCTATTCCTAGTGTGTGTTTTTCTCTCTGTTACAGGTGGGGAAATTAACAAGAGCAGCAGACCAGTATGTAGAATCTAAATTCCAAGCATCAAAGAAAGCCATCCACTAGGCTATCTTTTCCTACACTGTACTGTGTTGTCAACATCTAGGTCGTATTGTCTGTGCAAGTCCTGTGATTCTGGCTTGTGCATGTGTTGAACGGGATAGGTATTGTGGCATTTTAATTTTTGACCAGTGTCTATGTCAAGGTGCAATTCTGGCCTGTCTTCTGTTTTGTGTGGAAGGTTTATTGCTAGATACGACTGTTGCTTACATTCTATTTGGTAAGGATACATGTTCACCAAAACGGGTCAAATGCTTTAAAATATTGAATGTGTTTTGAAGTTTGACTGTTCCAGCAATATTGTTCCGTGTCTTTGTTTCTGCTTCTGTGTCTTTGTTTCTGCCTTCATCTTGTGGGTTGATTGAGTGCTTTGGACAGAGGATAGAGCTGTGATTTTTGGCCCTGAAATTGGTTGTTGAAGTGCTAAATAATAGCACTTTTATAATTATGGATTTGCTTGTCTATTTGATTTATTTATAGAAACGATTTTCCTCACTTTGTCTGACATCTTGTAAGTTGTGAAAGCTTACAGCTTGAGCATTGTCATTTAAGCCTATATTGTATTTTTCCTGTGAGTGTTTCTTCTCCATTGTATGTTGCCCTTCATCTCCAGAATGTTTTGTATTTGGAAATTGGTATACCACTTGGAAAGCATCAAACATTATCTTCTTAGGCTAATCACATTATATTCCTATGGAAACTACCATCCCTATTAAATCTCTCTTCTCCTAGCAGTTTTATCGAATGATGTTTTGCATGGAAACTTTTTCCCTCGTATCTCCAGTTGGTCTTGGAAGCTAGATATAGTATCAAATCATTTTGTACTTCTTGATCATTTTTTCTTTTTGGACTTTAAATTGTCTATGTTTTGTTAAATTTTCCATACATGTGCCAACACCTAGGATTGTTTTGAATTGTGTCCACAAGAAAATCATTGATCCGGTTAGTTCTGCTGAAGTGGTGAAGAAGATCACATTAATCATCATTGAACGTGGAATTGAGGTGGAAGTTACAATCGCTGATACATGAGCATTTAAGAGCACAGACCATTTATTTTCCAAGAGTTGTAGCATCTTCATATTGGGAAGTTTGCTTCAAAAATGACTGCATCTAGTTTATTTCTGTGGAGGACTGTATCCGGTGAGTATTTAGTTTCCCATTATGATATTCCTGAAATAATTTAGCATAGTGGAAAATTCAAGCTGCTTACAATAAAGCATAACTAAACAACGATTTTTCTTTTAATCTTTCCTCCACTAGAAACATTAAGTGCCACTAGAAGTTTATCAGTAATTTTTACCAGATTTTTGTTGCTTGAAAAAAAGACCTTAAATGGAAAACAACCAAATCAGGCATGAAACCAAAGTTTAGTATGAAAACAACCTTTCTTTTGAGCATTTTCTTTGGAGGTGTTACAACAAATTTTAGCACACCAAAATGATGTAAAGTATTAAGCATCAAGGAGCTAGTTTTGTCCACTCAGAAAGACTACTCATTGTCACCACAGTAGCTCTTCCTTACACTTTTGGTTGGCTCTTCTCCAACTCAAGGGGGCTTCCTTAAATATAGAATTGATAAGTCTATAAAATGAAGGCTCTAGGTGATTATGTGAAGAGTAAGCCTAAGCAAAACATATGGTAGAGATATAATGGAAAACAAGTGGTGTGAGAAAGGAGTATGAAGGTAGAAACCCTAAGACCAAGTGCCAATTCATATCTGGGCCAAAATAGAGTCAAAAAGTCATGGACCTAAGAGGGTTAATGCACGAATGTGTAAGGCAAATAAAGGCTGCCATGCATGCCTTAAATCAGCTTTATCTTGCTAGAAATTTATGCTGAAAATTATCCTTGGAGAGCTATGAGTGCTACTTTAAAACAAAGCCATGAAGGAGATGTTATATTGGTTCAAGCAACAACCTAATTTGTTAGATGCAAGTTTGATATAACAACAATAAACATAAGGGGGATTTAATCCTCACATTACATTATCCAAATGGTAGATGCTCCATTACAAGGTCTTCATCACTAGTTACAAGGTTTTCCTATAAAAATATTCAACGTGTGAAAGGATTGCATAAATAAAGCCTCACACAAGATAGATGCAATACCTCCAATCTTCCATTAAGCTTGCAAAATGATGTACAATGTAGCCTAAGGGGAGAGCTTCTCAATCCCCAAATTCTCAACCATGCAAATGAGGGAGAGAGAAAACTCTTATATAGGTTTGAGCTCAACTCCTCTTACAATAAAAAGGTAATTGTTTTCCTAAAACCATTAGTTCTCCAAGGGAATACAATAAAATATTACATTTTTATCCTCAACAAACTCGTTACCAAAATTAGAAGTGAGTTGTTGGGATCCATTTTCCTCTCTTAAAAGACAATAAAATAATCATCCTCTCCAAAAAAAAACAATATAATAATACAACATGTTATAGCGCAAGTTGTAGGATGGGCAAAGCCTGACCCAACCACGGAACAAGTGCTACAACTATGGGAATCCTACACTCAATGTCACCTCGATGTAGGTCCCGCACTTCAAGGGTGGCTAGGTCACTCTAGGGAGGCGATCTCGGTGACCCTAGGGGATTGAAACAGAGACGGAGGGAAGTGGAAAAGAAGCCCCTAGAGGTCAAGTCTATATGGAAAGAAAGGTAGGGAGAGATGCCTTGCAAGTTAAGTAATGACTGCCCCACAAGTATAGTGCTTTTTCGGATGAGTGTACCTGCCCGAGACACAAAAAAAGGCACTTTGCAACAGTATATGTTAGTTGGATCAGAAAGTTAAGCTTGCTGTCCCTAATTTGCAGCAGTAGATAACAGTATATATCAGCAAATAAATGATACTAGAAGCTGCTCAATAAGTGCTAGATATCAAGTAGAAAATACAAGAGAAAGACTCGCTAAACTCAAGATGAAAAACCTAAATTCTAGCACAAAAGATAAGGCTGTTGTAAACACTTGTCTGCAGCAAATTATATCAGCCTTATGGCTGTAACATTCAATGTATTACAGCAAGAAAATCAGCCACTGGAATCCTCTCAAAAGTTGCCAAAAAAGTGCACTAGGACAAGTAGAGTAAGTGTGCAAACTTTGAGCAAAAACCAAAGGTTGAATAACGAGTTATTTAATCAAGTAAGTTAGGGTTTCTGCAGCCCTATTGGCTGAAGATGAAAATTTGTAACAAAAGAAATAAGAAGCCCCTAGATGAGAACGCCCTAGTGGCTGTGAGGTGCCCAAGGCACAAGGAAGACAATCCACTTTGCAATAAGTAAAAATGACCGAAATTCATGTTTCCCAATGCAATAATTTTATATCTCCAATGCAAGAAATCAATGACTAGTGCCTTTACTATTGGGTTAATGGAGTCACAAGGAGCTTAATGCCCTTATACTTCTCTTAGCAAACCCTGATTAATGAGATGAAGCAAGCAAAAATGGTGAAGACTATGGTGGGGGTGTATGCCCTTATACTTCCCACCTAACTCCTAGCTTAACATAACTTGACTTGAAATAAATGATAGCAAGAGAGTAAAAACCATACCAATATCAAGAGAAATGCTAAGACAATTCACCACAAGAGCTAGAAAGCATCATCCAAAGCTAGCACTAGGCCTTCCTCCATCAACCATTCATAAAATTAGCCATAAGACAGGTGCAGAAGAGCTAAAAGAGCTAAGGAGGCCGAAAATTTCAGACTAAAGCCTCTCACAAGAGGAGAGTTATAATTCAAAATGAGATCTTATGATCTCTATTTATACAAAAATTAGCCAACATGGTCTGTCCACAAAATAAGGAGTAAAACACAAGATTAGGGGTCAACAACCCTAATCTTGCCCCCTTAACACAATAGTATTAAACAATTCACTTAAAATTTCATCTTTTGCACAAATTAAACCCTAATCTAGGATGTTGTCACCCCTTTAGGGGACGTTTTGCCACTTTGAGGAGGTCGTTGGTGTTGGATAAGCATGGAAGGGCCTCCCAAGGCCATGTGTCAAGCATCTAAGTGATCTCATCATGGTGAAAACCCTCTTCTCCTCAAAATGTTCAAGTGCAAATGAGTGGCACCTCACCACCAAGCCCTGCCCCCCAATATCATGACGTCATGGTCAAAAGTGGGATGTTTTTCCCCTCCTGTGCAAATCATTTGGCAAGCAATGGGTGGGCTAGGTCATCCAAGTCATCATCAAGGTTATCCAAGTCAACTCTCTCTCGTCTGGCATGCGGGCCCCTGACATCCAACCTGTGGGCTTGTAGCCCCATGGAAGCCCAAGCTAGGCTTGTTCTCCCAAAACTGTCCATTAGCTAGTTCTTGCAAAGACAAATGAATACGCCCTCCAAGGATCTCAAGTCCTAACATCATGATAAGTGGATCCAGTCAATAATTAAGCCATCTAAGCATGTGCATCAAAGATTACTATATCAAACAATTAAGAACTCAAAGACACTATTTGACTTGTCAAGCTGAAGTATGGGAGGGTTGACGAGGTGTCCTATTGGGAGGGTTGACGAGGTGCCCTTGGTCAAGGAGAGCTTCCAAGAGGTCCCTCTCTAAGCCATGTAGAGTGTATGAGGTGGATGGGGTCAAGACTCAATGGGCATAGGGCTCATGACATACTATGGGTCGTAGTGTCTCATTCATGGGTTCCTTTGTAGAGGGTGTGTGGTACCTTTGTTAGCAATGCACTTTTTCCAAGCTCATCAATTGCCTTTTATCTTTCTTTCTTTACATTTTCTTTAGCACAAGGAGAGGTTGAAGGTCACTACCCTGGCGTGGTGACCATATGGTGACATTGTCACCCACACATGCCTAATGGAAATGAGAAGGCTGGTTCATGATGGGACCCCATTTCTCTCATCCATGCAACTATGAGTCACTGCCCTGGTTTGGTGACCAAATAATGACAATGTCATACCATTAGATATCCATGGATGTGATAGGTCGACTCATAATGAGACCTATCTTTCAATCTACCTTTCAAGCATTTCTTTGTTATATTATGGGTCCTCTTTTATTCAAAGATAAGCGTTTTATTGCATTCTTGGGTGATCCCTGGGCGAAGCATCTGGAGGGTTCATATATGGATTTTATCTTTTACCCAACACCAATCCCTCTGGGCCTTTAGCCCCTTCTTCCCATAGAATGAGGGACAACCCCTTCTTGGGTCAATACACCCTAAAAGCCCAAGAGATAAGGAAACAAAGGGGAATAATGATGGAAAATGGTAAGTATGGTCGGGAACGGTACGATGGGTTATTAATGGATTTCTCAGTAGAAAACCCATTCCCAAAGAAGACCACTCACTAGGGCACAATGTCAATCACCAAGGTGAAGCAGGGAAAATGCATAATGTCCAAGCACATATCATGAAATCTAGAGCAATCTAAAATACAACATAATCAAATGGCTTAGGTATTGAAATGATGCACACCACAATACTGACTTGTACCTCATGGAGCAAGGCCCACTGCCTTCCAGAAGTCAACTGGTGTGGTGGATGCCATCTATAAACCTGTGACCATCTGTGGTCGTGAGTGGGTTTTCCATCTGTGCAAAGGGTATTGCTGGTCATGTAGTCTCTCGACACTCCATATCTGCAACCTTAGGGCCTCTAGACATCATCTCCTTAGTTATCCACAAAATGGGGATAACATCTGGCTCCTACTTGGGGACATTGTAATGTTCCCCACCTCTTGATAAAGAGGTTGTGAGAGACTTAGTAGTCTAGTTGTCCCTACTAGACTATAGTCTCATGCATCATGGGGACCAAGACACCCCAAAGCACTTACCTAAGCATAATGTTATAATTTTAAGTTGACTTTGGGAGTGTTATCCCCAATTTAGGGATAACTAAGGAGATTATGTCTCGAGGCCCACAGGTCCTAGACATGGAGTACCAAGAGCCAGATCGACTTGAGCATGGTCCTGGAGGGTCCATCTTTTCTTCCTTCAACACCTCCGCTTTCTCAACAACAACAACATCCATAACCTCGTCCTGGTCCTGTAGCAGAAATGGATCTTGCTCCATGAGGTAATGAGTCTGGGTATCATGGTATGTGTCACTTTGATCCTCAAAACCTTTGAATATGTGCATTTGATTCTTTTTGTTTCTAACGGGTGTTTCGATCTTATGCCTATCCACTTGACCATATCTGGGGGGAATGATAGGACGCCCTAGTAAGCTTGTGCCCGTAGGTTTTGAGTTGCCGCTCGGGGGATTCATGAGAAGCCATCGTCCACTCCCCACCATACTTACCACTTTCCATCTTTCTCCTGCTCATCCATCCCATTACACTGGTCCGGGCATTGGGTTGGCCAAATATTTAAGGGTTGTACCTTAACTTGTGGGAAGAAGGGGCTAATGTCCCAGAGGGTAAAAGTAGCTGGCAAAAGATAAAAGCCCAAAAAATGAAACCTCGAGATGCTTCGCCCAGGGATCCCCGAGAAAGCAGTAAAAAGCTTCTTAGCAAGAAACAGAGGGACCCATAAAAAATAATAAAACAAGACCTAGTTAGAGGATAGGGGGTCTCATCACGAGCCAGCCTATTAGGTCCATGGGCATGTAGCGGTATGACACTACCAAAAGCTGGTCACCATGCTAGGGTAGTGGCTCTTGGTGGCATAGCTAAGAGAAAGGGGGTCTCATCACAAGCCAACCTTCTCATTTTCGTGAAATGCTTATGCGTAACATTTCCACCACTAGTCACCATGCCCGGGCAGTGTCCCTTAGCTAGCTTCTTGAAGAAAAAGCAATAAGAAAAAGACAAAAGGCATGAATGGGCTTGGAAACATTTGCATCCATGACAGGTGCAACTCACCCTCTTTAGAGGCACCCACAAGTAAGCCATGCATTTCCTTGCTATCGCTGCACCCCTTGCCCAGACATCCCTTATCCACTTCACCCACTCACATGGCTTGGATTTGATCTCTCCCAGAAACACCCCACATCCAGTGAGCACTAGCCCAATAGGACGCCCTGCCACTTCCTCCAAACTTGCCTTGTAGATTAGTATAATGTCTTTGAACACTTGTCCGGGTAAAAAGGGTTTTATGCACATGTTTAATAAACTTGATGATTAGATGTGGTTGACATTGGTAAGATCCTTGTGACTTGTGAGCCCATGGAGGGCGTATTTGTTGATGTGCAGGATCATACCTGATGGACAGGTACCCTTATGGGCATGTACACATGGGGAGATGATTAGTTCGGACCTCCATGGGGCTGAAAGCCCATCAGATGGATGTTGAGACCCCAACAGGGCACAGAAACAAATCAAAGGTTTTGCATTAGAGAAGAGGAGGACGTTCCACCAGAGGAAACTCAACAGACTTGTACCCTGGGGGGTTGTGCCCTTTCCACCAGGACATTGGCCTAGGAAGGCCCATGACGTCACCCAGGACACTCATGACATCATCCAATGCAACACCCTATCATTTGCTCTTCACCCTAGTCGATTTTACTTTGTTATTTAGCTAAAGAAGGAGAAAAATGTGCAAAGGCCTAGGGTTGCCTACACCTTAGTAAACCGTTTCCCCCTAGGGTTTGATGGTTGAAGCCTTGGCTTACCAACACTTCACCATCAAATTCCTCTTGTCTTTGGCCCTACTATTATCTTATTGTTCCTGTTATCGCACAATTTGTAGCTAGGATAAAAAGCTATAAGATAGAAGGTCAAACTGGCGTAGCATGAACCTATCCCACCCAATGTCACCACGATGGGGAGGATCTTTTTCTTTAGGGAGGTTAGGCCCAGGGGAGACGTCCCTGGTGACCTGTGGTTTTGAAGAGGCAGAAGGCTAATAAGACCAATATAAGGTTTCCCTCTTTCACAAGTCACCACCCAAACAGATGTTCCCGGCTAAACAACCAATAATAAAGTAAAACCCAATAAGTATACCTGCCTGGAACAAGAAAACAACAAACTGATACATGCAAGCTATTTCAATGGGTTAGTACTTCATATCAATCAAGAACTATCTGATGAACTTATAAGAAATTTGAATATAAATATTGACGGAGCCAATGTTTATCAATAGCAATAAAAATCATGTCACTTCATCAATAATCATCAAAGTGACGTGGCATTCAATGCAACAAACCAACACTTCATTTAATTTATGCCTTAAACACCATTCAATTGCTCACAAGACAAAACGTTGTTGCACTAATGATACAAATAGTAAAGGTAACGACAATGCTTAGGGTTAGTAGGGTTAGCTAGAGCTAGGGTTAGTGTAGTTAGGGTTTTAATTCAAAGTGTTTGAGAGCGTTTGGATCAAAGTGTTACTTCAACGCTGGAGGTCTTAGGATCAGTGCCTCAGGGTAGAATGGAGTCAATTTAGTAGAGGATGCAAGGGTTGAAGGAGGACAACTAAGGACTAGAGGGAAGAGTTCTGAAGTGCTGCTATGGTAGGACCTCAGAGACAAAACCCTAGGGGAGAGAGGCTCACTTTGGTGTTGCTATGGCAAGGCCTCGTGCTCTCCCCTCCTTCCTTAGATGGCAAAAACGGCTAGCAAAAAGGATAAAATCAAGACAAGAGAGTGTAATGAGGGAGAGTGTTGCTATAACAAGGCTCTATCATTAAATCCTAGAAGAAAAACTGCCCTAGGTGTAGATAACCTAGTCCTGGGACGTCTCGTCCTTCTTGAGCTCTAGAAAGTACGACTAGCAATAGGGGAAGAAAAGGAGAAGAGTGTAGCAATGGCTAGGCTCTTTCCTTCTTCAATGGCTGAAAAGTTTCTCTATTAGGGGACATGATACAAGGACCTACTTGTGTGCTTGTCACCTAGGGTTTTGATTCAACAAAATTCATAAGCATATGCAAGAAATTAAACTACAACCATTCAATAAGTAGTTTTTCAGAAAAATACTTACAATTCATCAAAAATATCCATGCAAACCCTAGTTGTAACACCTTCCTTCAAGAGAAACACCATAAATGCCAATAAATGTCTTCCTTCAACAAGTGCGCGTCACTAAATCATCAAAATACCCAAGAGAGGGCGCCAATTTCAGACCTCACTAATGAGTAAGTTGTGATGATAAAATGAGAGTTAAAATCCTTCATTTATACAAAACCTTGACCTAAATTTTACATTTTAGGTTAGGTAAAAGGTCGACAAGGCCATAATATCAGATCATACTGGTTTTACATTAAATTGTCAAATTAAATTATAAATCAAGCTGGAAAGAGAGTAAAAGCCCCTTAAAGTGAGACGTTGGCCCCTTTTTGGGCACATGGGGCGTCTTGGAGCAAAACGTTAGCCCCCCTTGGGCTTCTCCAACTTGCCACACGTGCCAAATGCCCTGTCCATCTGCCAAAACGTCCATGAAGCAAGGATGACCTCATGGACCTCATGGGTCACTACGTTGGCGTGGTAACCAGCTGATGGAAATGTCATACTGCTAGGTACCCACATACCTAATAGGCTGGCTTGTGATGAGACCCCCTATCCTCTGGTTAGGTCTTGTTTCATTATTTTTAGGGTTCCTTTTGTTTCTTGTCGAGAGGCCTTTTATTGCTTTCTTGGGGATCCCTGGGCGAAGCATCTCGAGGTTTTATTCTTAGGCTTTTAACTTTTACCAGCTTGCTTTTACCTTCTGGGCCTTTAGCCCCTTCTTCCCACTAGATAAGGTGCAACCCTAAATAGGTCAACCCAGTGCCCGAACAAGTGGATTGGGACAGGTGAGCGGGAAATAAGACGAAAAAGTGAAACTGTGAAGGGAGCGAACGATGGCTTCTCAGAGATGACCCCTAGTGGCTAACCAAAACCAACAGACACAGGCTTACTAGGACATCCTGCCAATACCCAAAACATGGTCAAGTGGGCAAGTGTAAGATCTAAGCAGTTGTTAGAAATAAAAGGAATCATATGCATATAATCAATGGTTTTGATGATCAAAGTGACACATACCATGATACCTGAGCTAATTACCTCATGAAGCAAGAACCCTCTCTGACACAAGACCAAGCCGATGGTGGTGGAGGCTGCTGCTGCTGACAGGATAAAGAAGCTGGAAGAGAAAAAGGGTGGGCCCTCCATGGCCATGCTGAAGTCAATCTTGCTCTCAGTACTCCATGTCTAGGACTTGTGGGCCTCGAGACATGATCTCCTAGTTATCCCTGAAAGTGGGGGATAACATCTGGCTCCAACTCGGGGACATGTGCTCACCGTAGAGCGCATGAGAACCTCAACATCTCTGGCATTACCTGCTGACCTACTCGATCTCAAGTGGAAGCATCAGTAACAAAACGAGGTGGTAGTGCCACCCCAACATACATAGATATATATATATATACTAAAGTAAAACAATCAATATGCGAATGTAAAGCAAAGTACCTACCTTTACTTGCCTATTGGCTGGATGTTCAATGTAGTCAAACGACCAGTGTAGCCAATCCAGCAATGTCCCACGATACCTGCCTTTGTGCTTCATCATAAAACAAAATAGTGATAAATCAAGCACAAAAATGTCATGAGTTAGAATATATATCATATCATCAAAAATCTCAAAGTCTAACTCATGGAGGTGGGTGGGAGGGATAAAATCCTGTCAAGTCCATCTTTGAGGAAAGTACTCAATCCACTTTAGAGATGGGTCAAGAAAAGTCCAAGGTTCAGAACATTGACTCAAAAGGTCGGCACACTAGCTACCTAAGACGTTCTCATACTGTGAAGTCTGGGAAGGGATTGACAAGGATGTATTAGACGATTGGAAAATTCTCAAGGGATAGTTGAAAAACTGAGAAGATACACTTAAGCCTGTAATATTTAACCAACCCTTGGACTCTAGGGTTTTCCCCAGAGGAAACTCAAAATCAAAAACATACTTCCCAACCACAACTCTAGCAACACAACAAAGTATAGTAATCGAAAGTGGTTGGGGAGAATCGTCACAAGGATCCTCCTTTAAGCAAAGGAGGTCCTTACTTGTATTAAGACTTGAGCACAATGGTGGTTAGGAATCATCTTCATGGAGGGAATCCAAGTGCTCAGAAGGGTACTCATCAAAGATCTCAAGGTAAGACTGAAAATCATCAGGAAAACAAGGTACTAGGTCATCCTTGTTTTTTTGAAAAGTACGGGTAAAAATCTCATCTCCTTGTTGCCACTGGTCAAAAGTAATCTGCTGTGATAATTGCAAGGGAAACACTTGGAAATGACTCTCAGTGTCATAGATGGGATCCAGGTCATAACCAACTATATCCCACCTACGTCTCCCAACATGTATGAACTCATCAATGTTATCAACAATGTCACTATCTGTGTCATAACATGCAGGGTTTGAAACATTTGAAAATTCATTCTCCTCCTCATCATTTCCTTCATCATAAAGTCAAGCATCATCAAAAACTAGGGGAGGAGGGCAACTTACTGTTTCTTCTCGTGCAGGGGTTTCGAGGACTTTGGTGTTTTCAGCATGTGTTATTGTTTCATCCTCATGGATTGCTTCTTTGTCTTCGATTGTACAGCAAGGAATATCCATTTCGTTCAAGGCTTTCATTTCTCCTTCATTTTTTGAATCAAGGAACAAGGTGTCGTCGGCATCCTAAAAAGGGAAACAACTAACCTCATTATCGTTATGTTGTGCAGGAGAAACAAGCTCTTGGATGGCCTTATCAGAAGGAGGAGTGCAATTCGATACTTCATCATCTTGCTTAGGTTCTTACTCCTTAATCACGTCCTCATTCTGCTGGTCAAAAACGTGTTCCCTTCTCTCTTGTGGATCTTCAGCAAAGGTTTCAAGGGAAACTAGTTTTATCAAGATGAGAGTGTCCATGGTATGGTCATTGGTTCTGGACAAGGAGAGATTCTTTTCAATTCGAATGGCCATGTTGTGAGCTTCTGTAAGTGTTTTTGGATTCTTTTTATTTAGGAGGAAGCTCAAATGCCCCTGAAGTCCATTAGCATAGATATAAACGAGGTAATTGTCTCTAGGATGATGGCTTTTAGGAATCTGGTAAAGAAACGTCTGGAACCTAACCTCGAAAGCTCTGACAATCTCATCCTCTGTTTGTTTTATGCATTCAAGACCTTTCGACAATGATTGTATATCTTCTAGTTTCATAACCCACCTTGCAAGGAAGATTTCTCCAAAATGTCCATAGATGTGATGCTGGTAGCTGGAAGATTATCATACCATCTTCTAGCTTCTCCATGCAGAGAGGCAGAGAAGAGTTTCATTACAACCAAATCTTTAGCCTCATCACTGACAGGGCGGTATTGGAAGAAAGCCCAGAATTTTCTCATGTAATAATCGAGACTTTCTCCATCAATGCCAACGAATCTAGGGAGCCAATTTTTATAAAAGGGTAGCATTCGTCTGGGATATCCTGGGATTTTACTCATGTCCAAAGGTTTGTAGTTCCCTGGATCCCATTGTGAAGTCATAGTTGTCTTCGTCATCAGTGGAGTCGCCAGATAGTCTTCTTGAAACTATCAAAAGATAAGGGAAAACACCCAAAGTGGAGTCGCCAGGTAAGCTTGTAAGATAGAAACCATAGGAGCAAAGCTTACCGAAAAAGTGTCGTCTGAGGAAGGTTTGACTCAGTGTTCCCCGACAACGGCGCCAAAATGTTATCGCGCAGTTTGTAGCTAGGATAAAAATCTATAAGATAGAAGGTCAAACTGGCGTAACAAGAACCTATCCCACCCAATGTCACCACGATGGGGAGGTTCTTTCTCTATAGGGAGGTTAGGCCCAAGGGAGACGTCCCCGGTGACCTGTGGTTTTGAAGAGGCAGAAGGCTAATAAGTCCAATATAAGGTTTCCCTCTTTCACAAGTCACCACCCAAACAAATGTTCCCGGCTAAACAACCAATAATAAAGTAAAACCCAAGAAGTATACCGGCCTGGAACAAGAAAACAACAAACTGATACGTGCAAGCTATTTCAATGGGTTAGTACTTCATATCAATCAAGAACTATCTGATGAACTTATAAGCAATTTGAATATAAATATTGACGGAGCCAATGTTTATCAATAGCAATAAAAATCATGTCACTTCATCAATAATCATTAAAGTGATGTGGCATTCAATGCAACAAACCAACACTTCATTTAATTTATGCCTTAAACACCATTCAATTGCTCACAAGACAAAACGTTGCTGCACTAATGATACAAATAGTAAAGGTAATGACAACGCTTAGGGTTAGTAGGGTCAGCTAGAGCTAGGGTTAGTGTAGTTAGGGTTTTCATTCAAAGTGTTTGAAAGCGTTTGGATCAAAGTCTTACATCAACGCTGGAGGTCTTAGGATCAGTGCCTCAGGGTAGAATGGAGTCAATTTAGTAGAGGACGCAAGGGTTGAAGGAGGACGACTAAGGACTAGAGGGAAGAGTTCTGAAGTGCTGCTATGGTAGGGCCTCGGAGACAAAACCCTAGGGGAGAGAGGCTCACTCTGGTGTTGCTATGGCAAGGCCTCGTGATATCTCCTCCTTCATTAGATGGCAAAAACGGCTAGCATAAAGGATAAAATCAAGACGAGAGTGTAATGAGGGAGAGTGTTGCTACAACAAGGATCTATCATTAAACCCTAGAAGAAAAACAACCCTAGGTGTAGATAACCTATGCCTGGGACGTCTCCTCCTTCTTGAGCTCTAGAAAGTACGACTAGCAATAGGGGAAGAAAAGGAGAAGAGTGTAGCAATGACTAGGCTCTTTCCTTCTTCAATGGCTGAAAAGTTTCTCTATTAGGGGACATGAGACAAGGACCTACTTGTGTGCTTGTCACCTAGGGTTTTGATTCAACAAAATTCATAAGCATATGCAAGAAATTAAACTACAACCATTCAATAGGAAGTTTTGCAGAAAAATACTTACAATTCATCAAAAATAACCATGCAAACCCTAGTTGTAACACCTTCCTTCAAGAGAAACACCATAAATGCCAATAAATGTCTTCCTTCAACAAGTGCGCCTCACTAAATCAGAAAAATACCCAAGAGAGGGCACCAATTTCAGACCTCCCTAATGAGTGAGTAAGTTGTGATGATAAAATGAGAGTTAAAATCCCTCATTTATACAAAACCTTGACCTAAATTTTAGATTTTAGGTCAAGTAAAAGCCGACAAGGCCATAATATCAAATCATACTGTTTTTACATTAAATTGTCAAATTAAATCCTAAATCAAGCTGGAAAGAGAGTAAAATCCCCTTAAAGTGAGACGTTAGCCCCTTTTTGGGCAGATGGGGCGTCTTGGAGCAAAACGTTAGGCCCCCTTGGGCTTCTCCAACCTGCCACACGTGCTAAATGCCCTGTCCATCTGCCAAAACGTCCATGAAGCAAGGATGATGTCATGGACCTCATGGGTGACGTCCTAAGCCTTCCAAGGCCAACGTTCCACTGAATAGGGGTCAACCCCCCTAGGTCGAGCTGTGTCAGTGTGCCTCTTGTGGAACGTCATCCTCTTCTTTGGTGCAAAGCCCCTGATCCATCTCTGTCATTTATCTGCCCCCTGATGGGGTCTCAACATCCACCTGATGGGATCTTCAACCCCATGGAGGTCCGAACTGATCATCTCCCCATGTGTACCAGTCCAAGGTGGTACCTGTCCGTCGGGCATGGTCTTGCACATCAAAAGCTACGCCCTCCATGGGCTCATCAGTCACAAGGATCATATCAATGTCAATCACATTTCATCATCAACATTATTAAACATATGCATAAAAGCCCTGATAGATCAATCAATAGCTCAAAGATGTTACACAAACCTACAATACAAGTCTGGGAAAAGGGCAAGGCATCCTATTGGGCTAGTGTCCACTGAATAAAGGGAAGTTCCCGGAAGAGACCTCTTCCAAGCCATGAAAGTGGATGAAGTGGTCAAGGGATGTCCAAGCAAGTGGGTGCAACGCAGGTCAAGGATGCAAGATGTTACCTGTGGGTGCCTTTGTAGAAGGCGAGTTGTACCTGTCATGGATGCAATTCTTTCCAAGCCCATTCATGCCTTTGTTCTTTTTTGTTATTTTATCTTTTATTTCTTTTTTCTTTTATTTTTTTTGCTCAAGAGATAATCAGGGTACACTGTCGTGGTGTGGTGGCCAGTGGTGACAGCGTTACCCACAAGTACTTTCACATAAATGAGAAGGTTGGCTCATGATGAGACCCCCTTTTCCTTGGCCATGCAACCAAAGTTCATTGCCCTGGCATGGTAACCAACTGATGGCAATGTCATACTGCTAGGTACCCACAGACCTAATAGGCTGGCTCGTGATGAGAACCCCTATCCTTTGGTTAGGTCTTGTTTTGTTATTTTTAGGGTCCCTTTTGTTTCTTGTCGAGAGGCCTTTTATTCTCGAGGTTTTATTCTTAGGCTTTTAACTTTTACCAGCTTGATTTTACCTTCTGGGCCTTTAGCCCCTTCTTCCCACTAGATAAGGTGCAACCCTAAATAGGTCAACCCAATGCCCGAACAAGTGGATTGGGACAGGTGAGAGGGAAATAAGATGGAAAAGTGAAACTGTGAAGGGAGCAGACGATGGCTTCTTAAAGATGACCCCTAGTGGCTAACCAAAACCAACAGATACAGACTTACTAGGACATCCTGTCAATCCCCAAAAAATGGTCAAGTGGGAAAGTGTAAGATCCAAGCAGTTGTTAGAAATAAAAGGAATCAGATGCATATAATCAATGGTTTTGATGATCAAAGTGACACATACCATGATACCTGAACTAATTACCTCATGAAGAAAGAACCCTCTCTGACACAAGACCAAGCCGATGGTGGTGGAGGTTGTTGCTGCTGACAGGATAAAGAAGTTGGAAGAGAAAAAGGGTGGGCCATCCATGGCCATGCTGAAGTCAATCTTGCTCTCGGTACTCCATGTCTAGGACCTGTGGGCCTCGAGACATGATCTCCTAGTTATCCCTGAAAGTGGGGGATAATAGTTCCTTCAACTCTTGCCACTACTTTTGACTCCATTTTCCCTATGAATGCACTAGTCTAAGACCTTTTGCTTGAGTGTTTTGATCACAATCTACAAACATCCAAATCTTTGAGCAATTACTAACACCTTTCTAACCCTAGTTTAGATTAACCTACTAACCTCATTGTTGTTATTATCCATTTGAGTTATAGTTATACTTTGCAGCATTTTAGCTTCTTTAAGCAACTTAAAGATTGGCTAATGCATAATAGTTTTTGCTTCTAATGAATGTTGGTATTGTAACATTGATGATAAATCGTTCTTGTTCATTTTGAAGCTTCTTAAAAGCATTTATTGTGAAGTAACGTATTGTGATTGTTGCAACTATACATCATTGATTTGCTTCATCAATATTATCAGTCAATTGCTTTATTTGAGAAAGTCTTCAATTATGTGAAGTACTAACCAGCAAGTGATCTTGCAAATATATAGTTTCTTGTTGCTTTGTTCCGGGTAGGTACATTTCTGGTTATCATTATCTTTATTGGTTGTTTAGTTGGACTTTCTGATCGGTGGTGACTTGTGAGACGGAAACTTTTACTTAGTCTTAAACCTTTGCCTTCTCAAAACCCCAGGTCACCGGGGACATCTCCCCTTGGCTACCACCCTAAATAGAAAGAGACATCCTATTGAGGTGATAGTGATAGGATAGTCTCCCGTTACGTCAGTTTGTCTTCTTTTACCTTTCCTTCACATCCAAGTACAAACTGCACGATAACATTTGGCGCCATTGCCGGGGAACATTGAGTCAATTCTCCCCAAGAACGACACTTTTTCGGTAAGCCCTTCCTCAAGAATCCTTATCTTACAAAGCTTACCCGACGACTCCACTAAGGGTGATTCCCTTATCTCTTTGGTAGTTTCAAGAAAATTATCTGGCGACTCCACAATTCACAAGGAGGTACAATAACCTTCCTCAATCCTTTAGAAGAAAGCCTCCCCGAAACTCTCCTGTAGTAAAATCACTCTTTAGAGGCAGTGTTCCTTTAAACACAATTTTTAGCTCAGGAACTCAGACCAACATCCCAAACCAGGCCAATAACCAAAGACAATGGTCATCCAATCTTTTCAAACCGCTAGACATGTCACCGATACTGATGCAATAATTGTTGAAGAGCATATGAGCATCTTTTGGGCGTTCTTCCAGCTTCACCCGTTAGTGATGATTCTGAAGATTTATTCATGAAATTGTTCTCTGCTACCCTCCTTGATGCTTCAAGACGTTGGTACCATAGTCTTCCTGATGGTAGTATTAAAACCATGGATAAATTGGAAGAGGCCTTTATCAAACGATGGAGTATCAAAGAAGACCCCAACATGCTGCTAACTAGGATGAACACCCTTAGGAAACAAGAAAATGAGACCATTAGAGAGTTCCACACTAGGCTTGAAACCCTGTTGCAGAAGATTCCCGTGAGTCATCATCCAACTAATAATTTCCTTGTTTACATTTACACCAAAGATTTTACTGGTCAACTAGGTTATCTCCTCAGGGATAAGAACCCTCTGACGATCCAAGAAGCCCAAGAGTTAGCTACAAAGATTGAGGACAACCTCCACTCATACAAAATCGAGCCTATCTCAAACCCAAGGGTCAAAATGGACACTAAACCCAAGATAGTCCACAACGCTGTGTTGAGCCTTCCTCAGATATTTGTGTCAGCTTGGAAAAATTGCAAATGACCATGGATGGCATGATGAAAAACCAAGAACTAATGATGAATATGATTGTCAACCTAGAAAGAGCCCAGAGCCTCCCGTTACAGTGATAGGATAGTCTCCCGTTACGTCAGTTTGTCTTCTTTTACCTTTCCTTCACATCCAAGTACAAACTGCACGATAACAGGGAGAAAAGGTAAAATGAAGAAAGAAAAAGAACATGTGTGTAAAAGCTAGGATTTAACCCCAGGAGATGGTTAACTAACTCAATAGAGAATTAGATCGGGGTATAAAAGAAAAGGAGGGAACATCTCTCGCTCATTCTAGATTATTATCACTTTTGCATTTGAGCTCTTGAGCACAAAGATGTTTTGAGGGTTTTGAGATTACAAACCCTAGAGATCAACCCGGTGGTGAAAGATCCCACCTATCTTGATCCAAGCTTGATATCAGGGGTGCAATACTCCTCCCACACCATTCTACAACAGGTACAAGTCATATCCATCAACAGAGGAAGAGACAGTGTGCAACCTAAGGGGGTTTCCAGCAGGAGGGCACACCATTTAAAGGAGAACAATTCGATCTAGGAAGAAGAGAAGGATTTTGGGCATAAGGACTTTTGGGTTTTCTCTGTATGGTCAAGGGTGCCCTTCCTAGTCCATTTTGGAGGGGTTTTCTTTGTAAGATGATTTATTAGAGCTTGGCACGAGTTGGAGAGAAGGAGGGTGCACTACAGAAGAAGGTTTTATCCATCTGAAGGGTCAAATCTTCATCATCTAGCTTGATGCTTTGCCAGGGGGTTTGGCTTGCCTCTATCTATTATTCCTGCCATTTTGGAGGCATTTGGAGGTCTCTAGGATTGAGGCCGAAATATTGAGCATCTACAGTGATCCAAGAGGGCGCAACTCTACTAGAAGGATTGGATCTAGCTCTTGAAGGGAAAGGAACCAATCTTGTTTCTTTCACCAGTTTATTGTAGTGCCTTTGGAGGCTATTATCTTTAGTTTTGGACGTTGTTGTAGCAACTATTAGTCCAACTTGGTTATTCTTATGGTATTCTCCCAGATTTGCAGATCTATTGTATCGAGATCACTCTATTATCTAAATAAAGGTTATATATGAAGTTATTGATTCTATGTTGGTGTTTCTGGCTTGTATCTTGTCATTTCCTTATGCTATATGTTCAGATCTATATCTCCATGCTATGATCTTCTTAATGCAAACCCTAAATACACAACTTCATGAAGTAAATTTGCAAACACACAAGTAACAACAAATAAATAGTTAAACATCCCTTGTTTCTGGGCCAAAAAATGGCTTGGGAACATTATAGTGGTATCAGAGCGTTAAATCCTCCTAGCTTGTGGGGATTAGCACATGCATAAGTTCAGTGGTATCTATATGGGAAGGCGTAGAAGATAGACATGTGAACTAGAGGCAGAAATGGAAGGTTCAGGCAAGGACAATGATCCATAGGTTTTAGTAGGTATAGCAAAGGAGCTAAAAAGATCCATAGACAATACACAGAGTACACTTGAGTTTCATTTACAAGAGAACTAGGAGACAATGCACAGGGGACAAGTGGAAATGAAAGAAACTTTGGAAAACAAAAATGCTAATCAGGGAAAAATTGTATCACTCCTGTTGCATATGACACATGGTGGGAATGGCCCAAACAATTATGCAAACAAGGAAGCCAGTGGCTCCCATGGGGGAACTAGACATTATCATGACTAGGATCTTCACTACCATGCAGAGGGGCAGAGCTTTGGAGGAGGGTCCTCAAGGGGGGTATCACACAATAGGTTTACTCCTAGACCCTATATGCCTACATTTTTTGATGCCCAGCCATAGGGTAACCACTTTAATGAATTATAAGACCACTTTGAGGAATATGCCAGGGAATATGAGGCCTTGAGTGCAGGATTCAAGATACAAGTGACATTGGACCAATATTGGGGTATCAAATTCAGGGGTCAACCCAAAAAATATCACAGGAACAACAATGAGTTGGAGCGTAGGGCAGGTAAAATGGAGATTCCATACTTTGTTGGGTCTCCCAAGGTGTTTGTGCAAACTTGGGTACAAAATTTAGACACCTACTTGCAACTTAACCCCATGAGAGAGATGAATGCCATCAAGTTTTCCACCATGTAGTTGGAGGGAAAAGCTCATGATTGGTGGTACCATGGTTTGACCACCATGGGTCATAACCAGATCACAACTTACACAGAGTTCACTCAGAGGCTTATGGATAGGTTTGATCAGGGATATCCAGAGCTACAATTCAGGGAACTGACACAACTCAGACAAATTGGGTCACCAAAGATCTATATAGAGGCGTTTCAGAGGATAGCAGTGATGGTACCAGATGTGTCTCAGGCGAGACTAATGATTCTCTTTATAAAGTGATTGATGGAATCCCTAAATGGTTTGGTCAAGGCTTTTAAGCCTACCAACTTACATGAGGCCTTGTGTAGGACTAGGGACTTGATGGGATTGACAACAAAAACCAAGTTTTTCCCTAGACCACCCATAAACTAAGGGGGCTGAGATCAAAGGGGGGTTGACAGAGGAAAGGGCATAATGGATGAGGCTACTAAGAAAATTTGAGGAGGAAACAACTGTGCTTCACATGCAAAGAACCTTGGGAGCCAGGGCACATATGTATGGGTAAGGGAAAGGCCCATTATATTGAGGTGATTTCTGATGATGAGGAGAAAAAATTCGGCCATATCCAGAACATAGAAGCAAATTCACCTAGAGTGGACCCTAGAGAAAATGAAGAAAGGGAAGAAGTAGGTTTCGGCCTTACAACAGACAAAAAGGTTACAATAACATCCATTAGTGGGGTGCCAAATTCAATACTTTCAGGATGAGAGGAGTGCTTCAGGGACAAAAGGTTTCAGTGCTCATTGATTGGGGGGGCTTCACACAATTTCATAGATTCGGCCTTACTGAAAAGGAGCCATATACCTACAACGAAGTTTGAGGCATTTTGTGTGGAGGTTGTAGGTGGGCGCACCATGCCTTGTGACAGGTAGCTTCACACAACTTCATAGATTCAACCTTATTGAAAAGGAGGCATATACCTACAACAAAGTTCGAGGCATTTCGTGTGGAGGTCGTAGGTGGGTGCACCATGCCTTATGACAGGTACATTCTTGGGATGAAGCTTACTTTGGGCAGGCACGACTTGGCACAAGACTTTTATGTGATGGACCTACGAGATACTAACATAATTTTGGGAGTTCAATGGCTTAGTAAAATGGGACCCATCACCACCAACTACAAAACCATGGAAATGTCCTTCAATGAAGAAAGTGGAAAAAAGGTGATGCTTAGAGGGATCACAGGTAATACACCTAGAGTGGTGACAACAAAGCGCATGGATGCTATTTTCAGAAGAGAAGACATTGTATATGCAACAGAGTGTAGAATCTCAGTACAGGTAGACAAGAAATGACACCCTCTCTACTCACTGGATATTAAGAAAATCTTTGACAAACACAACAAGGTCTTTGAACCAATCCCACCAGGGGCACCACTTGATAGAGGGTTTGAGCATATGATATAATTGGAAGAGGGAGGAAAACCTGTCATTACTACTCCTTATAGACACCCAAAAAGGTGTAAGGATGAAATTGAAAAGACTATCAAAGAATTTTTAGACCTGGGTCACATCAGGCCAAGTTCTAGTCCTTTTGCATCTTTTGCAGTGTTGGTCAAGAAGAAAGATGGGACGATGCGCATGTGCATTGATTTCAGGGCACTGAACAAAAAGACCATCAAGAATAGAGACCCCATCCCTAGGATTGATGAGCTATTGAATGAGCTTCATGGAGCTGTTTACTTCACAAAAATAGACTTGTGCTTTGTCTATCATCAAATCAAAATGAGGGAGCAAGATGTGCCCAAAACAACTTTTAGATGTCATTATGGTCACTATGGATTCTTGGTTATTCCCTTTGGGCTAACTAATGCACCAACCACCTTCCAATCTTGTATGAATCAAGTCTTAAACAAGCGGTTGAAGAAATTCTTCGTGGTCTTCTTTGATGATTTGTTGATATATAGAAAAACGTGGGAGGATCATCTTCAGCATGTAGAGCAGATCTTGGCCATCATGGACGGACAGTCCCTTATATGCTAAAGAATCCAAATGTGAATTTGGAATGACATAAGTTCTTTATTTGGGGCACATCATTGGAGTGAAAGGAGTGCAAGTGCATCAAGAGAAGATGCAAGCCATACTTGATTGGCCAACACCCAAGACTTTTACTGAATTGAAGGGATTTCTTGGCATTTGTTGCTACTACAAGAGGTTTGTAAAAGGCTCCTCCCAACTTTGTGCACCATTTACAAATTTGACCAGAAAGGGCGCATTTAAGTGGATCCAAGAGGCACAGGTAACTTTTGACAGGATGAAGAAGGTAATGAGCACTTGCCTGGTACTATCTTTACCATATTTCACACAGCCTTTCATATTGGAGTGTGATGCCTCAGGAGAAGGCATTGGAGTAGTACTCATACAAAATAGGCACCCCATCGCCTATGAGAGGATAAAAGTGCGAGGTCTTGAACTTATCTATACCATTTATGAAAAGGAGACGTTAGTTATCATGCATGCATTGGCTAAATTCAGATAATACTTGGTTGGGGCCAAATTTGTTGTGAGGACAGATCACAATAGCCTCAAGTACTTTTTGGATCAAAAGGACTTAAATGAAAGACAACATAAATGGGTTAGCAAGATTCAGGCCTATGACTTTGACATTGAATTTGTCAAAGGGAAAAATAATGTGGTGGTTGATGCCTTATCTAGAAGACCCTCAGTGTATGCTATGACAGATATTTTAGTTGACTGGAAAACACACCTTTTGGTGGAATATTCAAAAAAAAGGTTTTCTTGTGAGTTAATGGATGGGAAGGTACAAGATGATAACTTCGGGATTGTGGATGACATCATATACAACAAGGGCTGAATCTTCCTAGTTCCTGAGTCAACATTCAAAAGACGAGTATTACAAGCATGTCATAATTCACCATTGGAAGGGCATCAGGGGTTTGTCAAAACATATAGGCAGATAAGGGAGGGATTCGCATGGAAGGGCATGAGGGAGGATGTGATGCGCTACATCAAGGAATGCTCCACTTGTCAGGAGAACAAGGATGGACACACTCACCCAGCCAGTTTACTGCAACCACTCCCCATCCCAGAGCATAAATGGGAAATTATATCCATGGGTTTTGTTATCGCACAATTTGTACTTATTCCAAATGATAGGGAAGGGAAATTGGCGTAACAGGAGGTTATCCTATCACTGTCATCTCAATGGGATACCTCTTTCTATTTAGGGTTGATAGCCCAGGGGAGACGTCCTCGATGACCTGGGTGTTTGAGAAGGCAAAGGTTAAAGTTTCTATGAGAATGTCCCCTCTCACAAGTCACACTGATCAAAAAGTCCCAAGGTTTTAACCAATGAAGTAATGAAGAATTAAGATGTCCCTACCTAGAACAAAGCAACAATAAAATATATCTTTTGTAAGTACAACTTGTTGTTAGTACTTTATACAACCATGGACTTTATCAATAAAAACAATAATTGATATATGGTGAAGCAAACATAAATTTATAGAAGCAATGTTTATAAGACAATAGCTTCACAACAAACACCTTAAAATGGCTTCAAAATGGCCAAGAATAATTACTCATCAATACCAAAGTACTAGCATTTTTCAAAAGAAAATAAGACAGTGTCTTAATCAACTTTTCAATTGCTTTTAGGTGCTTTTAGTGCTGCAATATATGGTTGTAGCTTATTTTAGTAAAAACAACAAATAGGTTAGTAGATTATACTATTCCAAGGTTAGGAGTAGTTAGTAAAGAGCTCAATGTAAAGGTTTTGATAATAGTTTTTGTCAATCACTCAATAGCAAGGCTTAAATCAATGCTTTTTTAGGGTAAATAGAGTCCTTTTGGGCAGCGGAAAATATTGAAGGAACAAATGATAATGAGAGAACTAGAGACAAGAGGGTCAATAATTCAAGTGTTGGTAGCCCAAGGCTTCAATCACCAAACCCTAGAGGGAAAATGGCTACTAGGAATTAGGTAACCCTAGGCCCTAGTAGTTTTCCTCCTCCTTTAGCTCAAATATGAAGTAGATGACGACTTAGATGAATCAAACTGTGCTAGGGTGTTGCAATGGCAAGGCCCTTAGCAAAAGCTTCAATAAAATCAGTGTTCTAGCATAATCTAGTAGGTGAAAGTTATTAAGGCAATGACAATAACATGTGCTTTAGCCTCCTAGGGTTTTAAGCTAGCAATTTCATAATCTTAGTATAAATGCAAGATAAATATAACTATAACCATTCAATGAAGAAGAATTGCTGAAAATTTACTTACATTCACCAAGAATCATCTAGTAAATAGCTTAGTTGAACACTTCCACCAAGAAAAATGCCAAAATAGTCCAAAATAAGCCTCCTTCAAGAAGTGTACACCAAATTTCAACCAAATAAGCCTAATTAGGGCGCAATTTCAAACCTCACACTTGTGTGAATGAAAGATGAACAAATACAAGGGAAAATCCCTTATTTATACAGTTACAATGACCAGAATTAGGTCAAAAAGGCCGACATGGCCAGTTACATGTAATATCCAGTTTTTACATTAAATGACAAATTAAAACCCTAAATCAAGCAGAAAAGGTGACGTCATGCCCTTTTAGGGTGATGTTAGGCCTTTTTAGTGCAATGTTGGCCTCCATGAGCAAAACGTTAGGCCTCCCAAGGCCTCTAGATCAAGCCACACGTGCCACTTGGCACACAATTGCCTCCAAAGTGTCCATCAAACGTCGGGTGACGTCAAGGGTCACAGAGGTGACGTGATGCGCCTTCCAAGGCCTACATCATAGTGGGAGGGAAAGACCCCCCTAGGTCTAGGCCTGCCAGACTGTCTATGTTGGAACGTCCTCGTTTCTCTCTGGTAGAAGACATGTGAAGAATTATTCCAAGAATATACACAACCTTAGAGGATCGACGAAAAAACATCAATCCCATATGATTGAGGTGGAAGGTAAGATCATTGATCATCCTGTTTCTATTTTAATTGATTCAAGAGCAAACCATTGTTACATTGATCCTACAATAGTGGACAAATTTAATTTGGAGAAAAGTAATATTGAAAAGTCAAGTTTGGTTCAACTAGCCACCAGAACCAAAAGAATGATCAATGAGACTGTCAGAGGTTTTTCAACAAGTCTTAATGGAGTGAGTACTAATGCTAATCTAAATATCACACCATTGGGATCCTATGATATCATAATTGGAATGCATTGGTTGGACATGCATCATGTCATCTTAGATTGTCATAAGAAGACATTTATATATCTTGATGAAGGAAAACAAATAATTGTGAAAGGAATTCCCAGAACCATTTCTATAAGGGAGATTTCAGGATGACAACTAAAAAGGTGTTTCACGAAAGGATGTCCATTGTATGCAACCCATGTGGAGGAGAAAAAAAAGACAAAAGGGTCAATCCTTGAAGATTTTTCGGTATTGCAAGAGTTTGAATATGTATTCCAAGAAATACCAGGGTTTCCACCCAAGAGGGAAATATATTTCTCTATTAATTTAGTACTAGGAGCTTCCACAACATCAAAAACTCCTTACATAATGAGTACACCCGAATTAAAAGAATTACAAATGTAGTTGGAAGAATTGTTGAAGAAAGGGTACATATGCCCAAGTGTTTCACCTTGGGGAGCACCAATACTCGTTGTCAAAAAAAAATGATGGAACATTGAGGTTTTGTATTGACTTTAGATCACTGAATAAAGCCATTGTGAAGAACAAATACCCTCTACCCAGAATTGATGACCTCTTTAATCAACTAAGAGGAGTAAACATATTTTCAAAAATACACTTGAGATCAGTCTACCACAAGGTAAGAATCAAGGAATAAAACATCAGTAAGACAACCTTTAGAACTAGGTATGGACATTATGAATGTAGTGGTGCCATTTGGACTGACCAATGCACCAATTGTCTTTATGTGCTTGATGAATGCAATATTCATAAATTATCTAGATAAGTTTGTCATTGTGTTTTTAGATGTCATACTTATCTATTCTAAGTTCGAGGAAGAGCATAAACATCACTTGAGGTTGGTGCTACAAGTTTTAAGGGAACATCAGTTGTATGCAAAGTTAAGCAAGTGTTCTTTTTACCAAGAACATATCCATTATTTGGGGCACATTATTTCAGAAGAAGGTATAATAGTGGATCAATAGAAGATTGAAGCCATCAGAGGATGGCCAACACAAAATAATGTTTCAAAAGTCAGATATTTTATGGGATTAGATGGATACTACAAGAGGTTTATAGAAGGGCTATCTAAGATTGTTCATCCCATCACTTCCTTACAAAAAAAGGGAATTAAATTTGAATGGACAACAAAGTGTGAAGATAATTTTAATTTGTTGAAATAATTACTTACTAGTGCGCCTATTTTGAAGATTGTTGACCCAAATGAGAATTTTGTGGTATGTACAGAGACATGCAAATAAGGACTTGGTGGAGTCCTCATTGAAAATGGATATGTCATTAGTTATGAATATAGAAATATTAAATAATATGAGAGAAATTATGCCACACATGATTTAGAGCTTGCTACCATATTTCATGCATTGAAGATGTGGAGGCATTATCTCATGGGAAAGAGATTTGAATTAAGGACAAACCATAGTGGTCTAAAATATATTTTTGAACAACCAACTTTGAATTCCAGGGAGACAAGATGGCTATAATTTTTAAGTGAGTATGACTTTGACATCAAGCATATCAAAGGAAAAGAAAATAAAGTTGCTGATGCAGTTAATAAAAGGATACATCTCATGCATGCTACAACCATTAGTATGCATCAGTCAGATTTGAAGAGTAGAATTTTAGATGTTGCTATTATAGACCAACATTACCTACAAGTAACATAATGTTTACAATAGGAAAACATAAAACACAAAATTAAAGAGTATGATATTAAAGAAGATGGATTACTTATGCATAAGAATAGAATTTACGTTCCTAGTTTCAGAAAACTTAGGAATTTGGTATGAAAAGAAATGCATATTGTTCCATATGTCGGACATCCCGATTACCAGAAAAAAATTACAGTAGTAAGAAACCAAATCTGTTGGCTTGAAATGAATAAGGACGTTGCTGATTACATTGCCAGATGTATGGAATGTCAAAGAGTGAACGCTGAGCATAGAAACCCAATGGTTTTGTTATAACCATTTCCAATTCTAGAGAAGAAATGGGAAGTGGTAACCATTAATTTTATCACCAAGTTTCCCAGGACAACAAGGCAACATGATTCAATAATGGTAGTTGTGGATAAATTGACAAAGGCCACTCATTTTGTTCTTGTAAAAATGACTCATACAACAACTAATATTGGAAAAATTTACATGAGGGAGATTGTTAGGTTGCATGGGATACCCAAGGCAATTGTCTCAGACATAGATACTAAGTTTACTTCAAATTTATGGAGGGGATTATTTAAAGGATTTGATACAAATTTGAACTTTACCACAAAATACCATCCATAGTCAGATGGGAATATAGAGAGAGTCAACCAAGTGATTGAAGACATGTTGAGAATGTATGTGATGGATAAACCATCTAAGTGGGAATATTACTTGCATTTGGTTGAGTTTTCCTATAATACCTGGTATCAAGATTCATTGAATATGAGCCCATTCGAAGTTTTATATGGTAGAAAATGCAATACTTCAGTGAGTTGGAACAACCCAACAGACATAGTAGTACTTGGGCCAGAATTGCTCAAGGATATGGAAGACTGGATGGTTAAAATGTAACATCCGGTTTTCACTGACCACATTTTCATAACACAAATTATTCTTTGAGGACACTTGTGTGCAAGTGATCTGGCTAAACATGGTACTTTATGATTATCTGATTTGGTTTATAAGTTAAAGCTTATGCTATAATTGAATGTTGAAATTTTGATATGTTTTTATATTGATGTATAACATTGACATGTATTATGATGAGATTTACTGAGTGTGTAGGAAACATGATGCGATGAGGATGTTGATGACATCAATAGTACACCTTAGACTCCGGGTTGATTCGGGGAGTGGACTAATGACTTTGATTATCAATACTTGATTTTAATACACATGTATTATTATGATAATTTCAGTTATGGATTTTATGTAATAAAAGTTATTAATATTATTTTTGTTAGTTGATGCAAACATGGTGACGCTTGCTAATCCGGCTCACATATGGAGTAAAGAGGTCACACATAGATATCATATAGATGAGGGAGAGGTGTGGCAACATCCCAATCACAACCTATTAGCACTCCCGTCGTGACTTGAATTAAAGGTTAACAAATACCTTGCTCTTGAGAGGTTCACGATGTCGTGAGGGAAAACCGAGAAATTCGCTCATGAGGATTTTTGAGGGGCGCACTATAAGAAAGATTCCTTATTCCTCAGTAAGCCCTTAGTCTCACACAAGGTCGACCAGTGGAGTATTGACTCCAAGTGTCTGACAACTTCCAAAATAAGTCATAAAGAACAACAAACAGAATGGAGCATGTTTGAGCGTCTTGAAGGGCACATTGCATGAATAAATTAATAATAAAAAATTAAGACCTTAGAGAATAAAACAAATACTTAGAATTGATTAGAAAAAAGATTTAAATTATATTAATTAATAAACAGTAAACATAATAAAACCTAAGTCTAATTGTTATGCCTAGATGAATTTTATAGAAAGGGGTCTAAGGGAAATTAGACTAATTAAAATCTAGAAAAGAGAATAAAAATTACGACATGTGCACAATGTGTGCATGAAATTAATAAAAATATTTTTTAATAAAAAATAAATTATTTCATGAGAGAATGGGTTGTCAACATAGAGTTAGAATCCTGTAACAACCCCTCTGTTATTTCATATAAGTAATTGAGAAAAATAATATATATATATATATATATATATATATATATATATATATATATATAT
>JZKD02S1825864.1:434406-472703 GCA_000966675.3 Picea glauca | reverse complement strand
TATATATATATATATATATTAACAAAACAATTTTTGAACAAGTGAAACAAATAATAACATACTTTAACAATACACATTCTATTTCATTCATCTCATTACACCACTAGATTTAGATACAAATTCAATGTATTTAGGATCTGCCAAATCACATACATCACAATAATTTCTACCCACCCAACCTATCCTGCAAGGCTAGGACCTCCAAGACACATAATCAACACTCAAGTCAATGGTTCATCCGATTGATTTTGACCATTTAAGGTCTCAAGACTGGCGACTGTTCTGAGGAACAAGGAAGTATCTAATTCCCATGTCTTCAATCCATTCCAAAAATCAATTATAATTTCCAACATACTTAACTATATTCTCTTCAAACACATAAAATCTAGTCACATGATCACCACTTCATAACACCAAATGTGTATTATTACAATAATTCATCATCTTATTCATTTAAAGGATAACAATAATTTCCATTAATATTTGGATAAAAACTTATAGTAAAAACCAAAGACATTCAATAAACAATCTATCATTTATTACAATTTCAACCTTACTTATGTTTACCTGGAATAAGTGTGACAACCCTGCAAGGTACAACCAAGAAGATAGATATCTGATCCACCTAACAATTTAAAAGAGTAAAAGAAGAGGAGAGAAAAGATCTCAACACATAGTGGAAATCATAAGCTTACTTTGTACTTTGTGAACTAACTCTTAAAGTGATGAATAAATTCTACAAACGAGTGAAGGTCTGTTCTGAGAATGAGTTAATAATTTTTGTAAGAAACCTAAAGTTTCTCTTCTGGGTGACACAGTGCAACCACTTCCAAAGACAACTCTAGAAGTGCGTAGACGAACCCCTTGAAGGCCCAAGTTTAGAAGAAACAACACCTAGTGCACAAAGACGACTCATGGCAGACAAAGGCTTTAAAGATTCAGAAGAACTAAGCTCAAGAGAGAAAGTGAGAAATACACAGGGGAGACGCAAAGTGCACACACAACAAACATAATCCAGCGCTTAGGAGAATGAGCACGTACAGGGATCAGTGAGGAAATCAAAATTTGAAATTCCTTTGAAGGAACTAAAGGACGATATCCGATTGCGAGGAGTTAGAATCCCCACAATTGTTCGATTAAACAAGAGTAATGCACTTGATAAGGCTTGACACCTTTGTGATTCGTCACTTCGACAGATCTGAGTCATTTACTTTAAGAGAGCCCTGAAGCCCGAAGTTGTGAAGTGTAACTACATCATAGATCGATGAGTGATTACTAGTCGTTGGATACTCAAGGGTTTGACTATTCGGTGAGTTAGGTTCGTAACTGTAAAGAGTGAAGAAAACCTCGAAACTACGAAGTCCCTGAGTGAAGGACTGTCATAGATTTGGTGATTGATCACAAGTCGTTAGATTTATGAGCCTTCGTTATTCAGTGGTTTGGTAATTCAACACTTAGACATAATTCGAGTCATGAAGTTAAAGGTTAAGGATCTCCCGGAGTCTCGAAGTACGGAGTAAATCCTATCCGTCAGTTGATGGAAGGATGTGGGCCGTAGATCTTTGAGTTATTCGGAAATCGACTCTCCGACTAAGTTGAGGTGTAGGTGCTAAGGATTAAGATAACCTCGAACTTCTGAAGTCTTGGAGTGAAGGTCAACCATAGATATGTCAATTGATTGAGGACCGTTGGATATATTAGAAATCATATACCTTGTCCTTCGGAGGTTCGTGAGTTTGTCTCTTTGGAGGAAATGAGTTGTTGTTTACAAAAAGTGAGGAACTCTCGAAGTTCCAAACTATGGAGTGGACGCCAATAGTTGATTTGAGGAGGAGTGTAAACCGTCAGATCTCTGAGCCCTTCAGAGGTTTAGCTATCTGAGTGAAACAATTTCAAGTGGTGTAAGCAGAGAAAAAATCTGAAGCTCAGAGTTTCGGAGTGGATCTCCACCGTGGAGTCTCGCGTGAGGAGAATCTTTGTCAGTCGTTGGATTAAGTTTTTGAAGGTTAACGAGGAAGGTGGAAGAGCATGGTTAACCTACAACTGCTAGTAAAATCAACTTATGATCGAATTCAACTCGTAGCTCTCTGGGTGGAAAGGAGTGTTGAAGTTGAAAAAAAAACCTACGGAGCACTGGAGTTTTGGAGCTCCAAACAATGCCCTTTCTCCCAACACTAGATTCTAGCCCAAGGTCACATGTAAAATTAGTTAAGGAAAAAGGGATAACACACTACATATTACAAATTCCAAACTCGAGAAACTTTCAACAAGCTTCCCTCGAACCCAAAATTTTTGAAATTAACTACAAACTGAACACAAACCTCCACACTACATATATTTCAGATTTATCAACAATTTCGATAGAGAAAAACACGATATAAAATTTGGATTAAAACGAAAATCAATGAGGATCTATCATACAAAAAAATTGAAATGTCGAAGCTTTAACAAGAAATATGATATAATTTTGGATCTATATTACAATTCGATAGAGATCCCATCATATGAATTGATTTGGATTTGAATGAATTTAAACAAATAACTCATAATATAATTTCGGAACTAACACCTTGGTCTACCAACGAACAATGCACTGTTAAATTCTAAACAATCTCAGCTAAAGAATCTGATCATTCAACTTGAAATATAGATAAAATACAAATCTAGAGCATATACCATTTAAAATACAATTTCAGATTTCACAATGAAGACCAAGCCTTCCCAAATTAGAGAGCGGAAAACATCCATAATTACAACAATTTTTAAAATATACACACTATAATTATTATCCGTCATCAATAATAATTAAAATATAAACTCTAAACTAAAATTTGTTGACATTAATTATAGCAATTGGAATTCATGTTTTCTAGTGATTCTACAATGGGCATATCAATCTAACATACAACTATACTAATACCATGAATAAAATTCAGAATATAAAAATACCAGAACCAATGAACGCTATGAAATGAAGATTCATTCAAAGTCTTATGCTCTTTCCTTTCCTTTCCTTGTTAATCATAGATACTTCACCGATACCTCCCAACCAATGTTAGGGGTACTCTTCTCCCCCCTTAGCCCCCCGAGCCGTAAATGGGCCACAAACAAGAAACCAACAATACTAGCTCCAAGACTTTCCTCGCAATAAATAGATTCCACTCTTTTCACAAGCTTGGTATCCCAACTCTCAAAAGTAAAACACAGTCCAATAAAAATTTGGCAGCATAACAATGCTCAGAAATCAAATCCCTTTTCCCTTCTCCAATATTTGTTTTTATAGAATTTTCTTCCTTGACACATATCCTTATGCACAGATAATTAACTTTTTAGTTAATTTTAATTTGGAATACTCACTCACACACTTGTCACAATCTCCCCAAGTTACACAAGTAATTACCATTTTTATTTTATTTAAAAGGTCAAAATCCCTCACAATCCTCAGTGTGTTCCTATTTTCACTCCTAGGTGTCCCTTTGTTCTCCATATTCTCATTTAAGGAGTGTCCCTTAACTAGATCTTAGTTAGAGTTTAATTATGAGTCTTCTTCTAGTTAGACTAGTGTAGTTTGACTCTAGATTCTATTCTATGTACAACCAACCTCTCAAGTTATTATTTATTTCTATTTAAAAAATTCCTTTTTATTAAATTCATAAACATGTGCATTTTGTTCAATCTTTATATTTTTTTCCAACTTTTCCTAGAATTAGATTTATCCCAAATTTAATATTTTAATTAGTCCCCAAATTAAACTTAGACTTAGGCCAAATCTTAGGCTTAGGCTTAAACTCTTGTTAGGATTTTCAACTAAATATATTGTTTAATTAATTGGTTAATCCAACAAGGTCTAAATATTTCAATGTTTTTCTAGGCCATCTAGATTTATTGACTTAAGTTTAATTATGTGACGTGTCCTTCAAGACGCACCTCCATGCTCCAAGGGTGCCACTTAGCTTGGACTTTTTTTGGAAGATGTCCGAACCTTGGAGTCAACACTCCACTCGGTCGAACTTGTGAGAGACTAAGTTCTTCTAAGGAATAAGGACTCTGCCTTATTGCGTGCTCCTTAGAAATATTCATGAGTGACTATCTTAGTCTTCCCTCATGGCATCATGGACCTTTCGAACTAGGTGATTGTTAACCTACATATCAAACCACAGTGGGAGTGCTAGTAGGATTTGACAGGGATGTTGTCACACCTCTCCCTCAAATGTCTGGTTTCTGTGCATGGCTCCTCTACTCCTCATTTAAGTCGGATTAGAAATCATTGTCAAGCCTGCATCCACTGACAAAAACACTGTCAATAATTCCATATACATAAATCATACTATAATCAATCGTACAACATATGTGTGTGAAATGATATACTCAATAAATACAATCCACTCCCTGACTCAATCTGGATTCCAAGGGAATCCATCGATGCCATCATCATCCTTAACCTGTCATGTGTTCTGCATTCTCAGGACGACTTGTCAAAAGCATTTGTTAATATATATACATCAATAAAATCAATAAGCCATAACACCTCAACATCATCATATATAATCTATAGTGTGCTCAGTAGAGTGGGATGTTACATACACCCCCTCTTGTTTTTTACTTCGTCCCGAAGTTTGTACAGTATATATATAAGCAAGTAACAAATGTCTGTCATAGATCTATATGTATAATCTATCAAACAAGTAAGGAAATTGTTGACGCATCTCATATGCGTCCTCCCAGGTAGCCGAGTGTGGACTATAATTGTCCCACTGGACCTTGACCTGATCGACTGTTCGATGCCATAGCTGTTGAATGCGATGGTCCAGAATGTGGATTGGCTCCACCATGAGAGCACCCTCATCTAACACCTGCAAGGAACTCATGTCAATAACATGTGAAGGGTCATTAATATAATGTCTCAAAACAGATACATGAAATACGTTGTGCATACACCTTAAAGAATCATGCAAGGCTAGTCGATAAGCCATGGATCCTTTCTTTTCCACTACTTCGAAGGGTCCCACAAATTTAGAAGAGAGTTTAGCACCCTTTCCAAAATTGATTGAACTCTTGTGCAGTTTTACTCGTAAGAAGACTTTGTCTCCAAGTTCATAATTGTGGTCAATGCGATGCGCATCAACATAACTCTTTTACTGATCCTGCACTTCCTTAATCCTCTGTCTTATTGATTTCATCTATTCTTCCATTTCTTGAATCACTTCTGGTCCTTCCAGAACCCTGTCCTCGAGTCGATCCCAACTCAACGACGTCTGACACGGTCGCCCATAAAGAAACTCAAATGGTGCCATCTTAATCGTACTTTGATAGTTGTTGTTGTATGCAAGCTCTACTAGGGGCACAAATTCTTCCCAACATTTATGTTGGTCCATTACATATATACATAGCATATCCTCCAAAATCTGGTTTGCTCTTTCTGTTTTCCCATCTGTCTCTGGGTGGTAAGTTGTGCTAAAGTTTAGTTGTGTTCCCAAGGCCTCTTGGAAACTGGTCCAAAACCGACTTGTAAATATCGATCCTCGATCATATATGATCCTTCTTGGTACACCATGAAGTATTACAATCTCCCTGACTAATACTCTAGCTATGTTTGGATTATGATACGTCGTACACACAGGAATAAAGTGTGCACTTTTCGCCAGTGTCAACTAACACAAAAATCGAATCATGCATTTTTGTCGTCAGTGAAAATCCAATGATAAAGTCCACCGAAATAACCTCCTATTTTGATTATGGAATAACATGTGGTTGTAACAATCCTGCTGGATGTCTATATTCATCCTTCACTTGCTGACATTCTAGACATCTTTCCATGTAACCAACTATGTCTGCTTTCATTCCCTTCCAGAAGAATAAATGCTTAAGGTCCGCCTTCATCTTCGTGACTCTTGGATGAGCCATGTATACTACTCGATGCGCTTCACTCAAGATCAAACTTCTTAGTTCATCGTTATGCGATACATAAATTCTTTCGTTAAATATCAACAATCCATCGTTGTCTAGTGAATAATCTTCATACTTCGGTACCATCATGGTATCTTTTCCAATATTATTCTTAACTTCTTTATACCAGTCATTGTCGAATTGTAAAGTTAGAATCTTTTCTCAAAGATTTGTCTTAAGAGGTAATACCAAAAATATGTGTGGTCTCCGACTCAATGCATCTGCCACTCGGTTCACAATTACTTTAAATTAAATAATGTCAAAGTCGTAATCACTAAGTAATTCTGACCAATGCCTTTGTCGTGCGTTTAGGTCACTTTGTGTAAAAATATGCTGCAATCCACAATGATCTGTCTTTAATTTAAATTGTCTTCCAATTAGATAATGTCTCCAAACTCTCAAGGCATATACAATTGATAATAATTCTAGGTCATGCGTTGCATAGTTCTCTTCATGTTTTTCCAATTTCCTTGAAATGTAAGCGATCACTCGACTGTCTTGCATCAAAGCTCCACTTAAACCTTCCTTGGATGCATCTGTGCATACCAAGAATTCCTTGTCCATGTCGGAGAATTTTAATATCGATGTTGTTGTTAACAACTCTTTGAGATTTTGAAATGCTTCCGTGCATTTGTTAGTCCATACAAAATTTTTGTTCTTCTTTTGCAATTCCGTGATCGGATTTTCTATATTCGAAAAGCCTTCGACCAATCGTCAGTAATATTCTGCTAGACCCATAAAACTATGTACTTCTTGTACGTTTTTCGGTGTCGACCATTCCATAATAACCTCTACTTTCGCTGGATCCACAAATATACCTTCACCAGATATGATATGTCCCAAATAATGAATCTTCGATTGGTAAAAAGAGCATTTTGATATCTTCCCATACAATTTGTTTTTTCTTAGGCATTGCAGGACCAATCTCAAGTGTTCATCATGCTCTTCCTTCATCCAAGAATAAATCAATATGTCATCAATAAAAACTTGAACAAACTTGTCCAATTATTCACAGAACATCCCATTCATCAAACTCATGAATACCCCCAGGGTGTTCGTCAATCCAAATGGTAAAACTGTAAACTCATAGTGTCCAAATATTGTCTTAAAAGCGGTTTTAGGGATATCTTCCTCTTTAATCCGTAACTAGTGATATCCTAATCTCAAGTCAATCTTCGAAAACACCATCGCTCCTTTCATCTGATCAAATAAATCGTCAATCCTTGGCAACGAATATTGGTTCTTGATCGTAGCTTTGTTCAATTGATGGTAGTCAATGCAAAGCCTCCACGATCCATCCTTCTTTCTAACAAATATCACTAGCACACCCCATAGTGATACACTCAGATGTATCAGTCCCAAATCCAATAACTCTTTCAATTGCATTTTCAACTCTTGCAATTTAGGCGTTGACATCTAGTAAGGCGTTCTTGCTATCGGTTCAGTTCCATGTTTCAAGTCTATTGTAAACTCTGACTCTCTTTCGGGCGGTAAACCTGATAACTCTTCTGGAAACATGTCTGCAAACTCTTGTACTACAGGAAGGTTCTATAGTCCTTCCACCTTGCCCTTTTCATTCAACACTAAGATTGCATATAACTTGCATCCCTTGTGCATACTCTTCTGCAATTGTAGGGAAGAAATAAACCTCAAGGACACTCCCTGGTTTCTTCCTAAAATCACCCTACTTTGTACCAAATCATCTATCAAACTTAACAGTTTCATCTTACAATTATGTATCGCATCATGCGATTCCAACCAATCCATACCAATCACTATGTCATAAGATCCTAAGATCGTGACATAAAGATCCACCTTCATAGCAAAGTCTCTTAAGTTAACGCTACAGTCCGTAACCTTTCTTCCAACCTTCTGTTTGGCACTCGATGCCATTTCTACGTACTTGAACTCGTCCTGCTCAACTACCTTTAACTTGATTCTCTTCAGTGTTGCATTAGAGATAAATCTCTTTGTATCACCTGGATCTATCAATATACTGTAATTTTGGTCTGCGATTATACTTGACGTCTTTAGCACAGTGGAGTGGTGCTTAGCCCGATGGTTGTTCACCGCTGCATGTATCCTTTGGGTCTTGCCCAAATCTCCAACGATGGTGGGTCGTGATGATCCAAATGATTTGGCCTTCTTAATCAGACAGTCTCATTGGTGATGTGGTTCACCACATGTTCAACATCCAGTCTTCGGTCCAGTTCTCCTAGTCCCCAAAGTAGAAGTTGTTGGTCCAACAACTTGTGATCGCGGTCTGTTCTGTTGAACATGCCTAAACTACTGCTACTGCAGACGATGTTGCTATTGTTGTGGTCATCTGTAAGGAGTCCTCTGTTGAGGACTTTGTCGTGGTGGTGTCGTGAACATAGGTCCTCTAGGCATATCTCAATGCCCTCAAGCTTATCTAGCTGGTGTCGGGTGTTGTTGTGCTCCCAATGTTGCATGTACACCCTGTCTAGATGGAGTCCTGCCATGAATTCTGTTGTTCAAATCTTCCTCAGCTATGAGGGCTTTTAGAACTGCATCATGCAATGAGGCATTAATATCCACACCTTTGCACAACATGTTGAAGTTAAGGCCAAACATAAAATTGTTGAGCTTCAACTTCTCCATGTTCAAATGTGGAGCACACCTAAGTAGCTCCGTGAATCTGGCCTCATACTCTGGCATCGTACTACTAACCTGCCATAATGCATTGAACTCATTAAGTTGATGCTCAATGAATTCCTCGGACAAGTACCTATTACGGAACCATTCATCGAACAACTCCCATGACATGTCTTCAACAACCATTGTTAGTTGAGGTAGGAGCATCTTTCACCATAGAAGAGCACTCCCCTTCAGTTGAAATACCACCATGGAGACTTTCATGTTGGAGGTGTAATCAAAAAGTGTGAAGCACATCACCATGTTCTCCAACCATGCCACGGTGGCTAAGCTATCTATGATACCCATGAACTCGGGAAACTTCACCTTCTCGAGTTCTTTGTGTATACTACCACTACCAAACGAAGCACGCTATGAACCCTCATCTAGATCCAGTTGCTTAATCAATGCCTCAAACATCCTCTGGAAGGATCTCATCAAACCTACCACCTCTCCCACAACAACATGTTTTGGCTCAGTATTCTGCTCATCTCCCTAGGGGTTAGACCCTTTTAGTGTGGGTGCTATCGGAGGTGTCACACCTCTTCCTCCAACACCATGTTGTCTACATCCCCTGCATCCTCTAACCATGATTATCTGCAAGAACAATTTCATATCTTTATTAGTGATCTAATTCAATCATTTAGTTTAACGCAGTGGATGGCGTAATTGCCCAATGTCGCAGGGTTGAACCCACTCTGATACCATATGTAACAACCCCTCTGTTATTTCATATAATTAATTGAGAATATATATATATATATATAATTGATTTTTGGAATGGATTGAAGACATGGGAAATAGATACTACCTTGTTCCTCAGAATCGAGTCATAGAACTAGTAAAAGTTTAGTGGACCTTATACGGTCCTGAATATGCTACTTGGGAGCATGAGGATGCAATGCGGGCATAGTACCCGTGACTTTTTGAATAATTTTGAAATTTTGATTTATGTTTTGTATATGCACCAAGGACAGTGCCAAAATGAGGGGACAGAGAATGTAATACCCCAGTTTTGAGTCTCGAGATTAATAATGTATTTTGTTTATTTGATGAAAGGTTGGAGTGCCAAAACAATTAAAAAGGTGCGAGAGTGTCCAGAAAATGTAATACTTCGAACAATTTTATTAATAAAATACATCACTGACTGCAAGATGGACAAGGACAAGAGTTATAAAGGGTTATGATTCCATGAGAGAGGGGGGATAAAGGGGATACATATTTCTATTATATTTTATTTACCCATCTTGGTTTTATTTGGGGAAAAGTGGTTACATGAGATTATTGGGGGGAAGGCCATGTGATTCTTGATTTCATGTAAATATATAGACCCCTCTTGTGGGATGCTTGGGGATTCTTCATTCATTGTTGTTGTAATACCCCTAGGTCGAACCCCAATTGTAAATATAAATGTAAATGTATATATTGGCTGGTGAGACAGGATATTTTGGGGCCAGAGAGCCTTAAATGTGTATATGTATTTTGAGGCCAAAGTGCATGTGTGGTTATGAGGCTGGAGAGCTCAGATGCTAAAAGGTTAGTGAACCTCTCTTTGTAAAATATAATCACACTCGAATATCAATAAAATGCATCACTTTTGAAGACCAACTAGACAAAAGAGTATGGGGGGATAAACTCCACTAGAAAGGGAAAGGGGGGTTAAGAGTCTAATATGAAGGGTCGAGCCAAAGGGGCTTAAGCTCAAATGAATATTATATTAATTTTCCTAAAAGTATAAAGTATAAAGTACGAGATATTCATTTATCCTAAGTTCCTAAGTGGGAACATATCACCATGTGGGAGGGGGTCCATGTGGGGGGGCCATGTAGTTCCCAACATGACAAGTGTCAAGTTGGGAACATGCATACATATAGTTGGGAATTTAGTTCATTTTACATCATTCTATCGCCATTCACTCATTATTCTCGTTTACTATCCATACCACTCTAAATCCGTCATCCATACTTTCATTGGGAAAGCTTCAGAGCTATTTCAACCAACAACCTAGGTATTCTGAGCTGAAGAGGCGGGTTGTCAGGCCCATGTGTTATTGAATAAGCGGGTTGTCAGGCATGTGATCATTCTCTCTAAGTGAGATAAATGTTGGGAATTGTTTTCCCAAGATGACAATCTGCAACTACAGGGCTCTAAGACTTCATGTCCGGCTCGTTGCTGAAGCCACATAAGGGAAGTGGGGCAGCTAAATGACCGTTGCGTAGAGAATGGGCACACTTCTTGGGGTGGGAGGGACATGTGGGGAACGAGAGACTGTAGGTTGTTTTCTAGAGTTGGAACCTTAGTCTGAGTATTTGGATGTTGAAAGACATTAGCTTGGATTTGGATTCCTTTTCCCCGGTGAAGTTTTAGCCCTAGCTTGGGGGTGACCTGTTGCTAAGAGTTACGAGCAACAAAGTTTATGGCCGGGAGGAAAGTTTGAGGTCGGTAGGAAGTTGGTGAATTTTTACAAAGATAAGTGTCTTTTATGTGTTTGATTTAAATGTTGTGTTATTATCTATCTATTTTTTATTATGGGTTCTTCTTGTATGATGTTTCATATGTATGTTTGTTTTAATTAGCTTTGGAAACCCTGTGTATTTTTGTTTAAATTTATCGATGCTTCGGGCTAAGTAGTGTATCCCATCATGAGGAGGAGATACTTATACGGTTCTCAAAATGTTCTATGCTTGTTGTTATTCTACATAATGTTGTTCATATGCAGATCATATCAGTGAATTAAATGGTATCCGAGTTGGAAATTTTTCTGTGGCATAGCCCAACTAGGTAGTTGGGGATGCTACAATGTAGTATCGGAGCTCCAGTTTCAATACTGAGCCTGCATGGGCCAAGTCAAAAAAGCGTTGAAGGATAAATTTGTAGAAAATTAATTGCATAGGAAGTTTGCAATTCATTTGCTAATACTATTGCAGTGAAATTGAACGAATTTCATGAGAAATTGGGGAGAAATGAGCCCAAAATTTTAAAATAAGTAAATTTCATCCTCTAATTGGGAAAATTCGGGCATGTAGATGGTCAATATATGTGTATATAGAGCGTCCATGGTGCTCGAGGAAGGAGTTGTGAAATTGGGCAAAAGCCTTAATTTCCGCAGTGGAATTACTGAGGAATTCGATGAGAAGAAGATGAATTTAGTTTACAGAGGTCGAATTTGGGTGTATAGGGCCAAAATTGGCTGTAGTAAGGTTGGTTGTAGAGCTTCAATAGCGGCTCGCAATAAATTATGAAATGGGGCATATTTAGAAAATTTGGAAATTAGGAAAAATTGAAAAAAATTGAGAATTTTTCCGTATGCTAACATCAACATGAAGTGGGGGACACGTGTCAGCCGACATGGTAGAGGGGTGATGTGTAATTCCATAGTGGAAGGTACACGATGATGATAGTGGAAGAGGTGGCAGGTGACGAGATGACTAGTGGCAGGAGAGGTGGAGTTGTGGTGGCAGGTGCTCACCTGTCAAGCAGAACCACGAGCTGGACCCGCAGAGCAATGTCGCGGTGGGTTTCCCTGGTGTTTTTTGAAACCACCAATTGGGGGGGCACAATCCACCAGTAGGAAACACACCATCAATTGGAAAATCAACAATTTCCATTGTGGCACCCCCCTATTAACGATCAATATGGTTGGGGGGCCGCGATGTGACAATGACTATTGATCACCACTAGTACCCTTCGATCGTCGATTGTTGGATCTAAACGACGTGAAAATTCATGTTCCAATGAGAATGGGTGTGGGATGGGTCCCACCCATTCCCACAAACCAATGAACGTGCACCACTTGGTAGCCAAGGGCCTTTGGGGCCCGAAAAATAATATAGTGCATGCCAGTGGATGTAGAGTTAGGAGAATGAAGGGGAAAGAGAAGGAAGAAGTGGCAGAGGCCGATAAGGTAAGGTCAAGTGGTCAAGGGGACTAACATGGTTTCCTTCCAGGGGTTCTAGGTGGATATGGAATGCCAAATCAACATTCTATTTAGCGGGATTTATATAAAATTTTTCATAAATTAATGAAAATTACAGTGATTTCTAGGTCATGTTTTTATAGGCCATTTTTGGAGGCCTAAACAACATTTTTCCATGACTTAATTTTTTTTCATCTAAAACAATAGAGCTTAGAGAGATATTTCTAACGGTGTAAATTGTTCATCAAATGAAACTGGTATGAGAAAGTTACAAGCCAAACAGTGAAAAGTAAATTCTTGAGACCCAATTAACTTCTTAGGGCCATAACTCCCTGCTCTGGAATCAGATTGGGGAACATGAGAAATATGAAAAAATATATTAATCCATAGAAGAAATCCATGGAGTCAAAATAAAAATTTGGTCACCTAAAAATGCACAAGAGGACTTAGAAATTGCCTGTAGCATTCATAGCTAAAAATATAAATGGGTCCGATACTTCAACATGTTGTATCTAGCATCATGAAGCTTAGATGAAGGTGAAATTGTGCTAGAATGTCCAAAATATGGTCATGAAGAAACCCAGTTGAGATCCGATCAAATTATCAAAGGATCACGTGCAAGGATGCATAAGCATAATTAAAAATTGCACATGGTTGAGGAATGTGCTAAAGGAGTAAATGGGTAATATTCAAATGACCATAACTTCCTGCTCAAGACTCATAATTGAGAAAGGAAGTAGTTGTTGGAAAGGTATTGGATAGAAGATTCTAGTTAGTCATGTAAGAATGTGAATTGAGCTGTATAATTCATAGGAGATCATAAATACTATTTCTGGGTATTTAAAGGGAATAATGATGCATAAACTAATAGCTTTATTAAATTTATTTAGTCTAACAAATCCTGTTGCCTGCAAATTTTGTAGAGTTAACAACAACTATATCAGAACATGATTAACATAGAGATCAAAATCATGAAATATGCTTAGAGAACCTACAACCATGAATGCGAGGTCAGATGGTTGTATGTTAGCATGGGTAATAAGGGGAAATAATCCAATGGGCATATAGAAAGCAATGAGGAGAGCATGAACTTGGTAGATACCATAAAAAGTATACAAAAATATGTCCAAATTTATAAAGATGATGATTAGAGGTTTATGAAATCCAAGGAGTAGTAAGATGGCTTCAACATCAAGTTGCTACATAGCTTGGACATCAATGAGAAGAAAATGGATAAGGAGACATAATCAAGAAAGTCAAGGAGTCACAAGTCTCATGATAAAAGAAGAGAAACAAGGAGTGTTGAAAAACATCACCATCACTCACCAAGGTATTCATTCAGGTGATCACACAGTATTTCAAGTCCATCTCCTATCAGAAAGCATAAGAAGAGGTCTGGGGTAGATGAGCTACAAGGAGAAATGAATAAGATTAAGCCTCCTACCTTTTATGGTGAACATAAGAAGGATGAATATGTAGAGACATAACTTCTAGGCATGAAGAATTACTTTCAGTTACATAATTACTCCTCACATGAAGAAGGGAGAATTTCAATCTACCAACTCAAGGGAAACACATCAATGTGTGGGACCAATATGTGCAAGTGAAACACATTGATGAGAATCAAATTACTTGGAGGGAGTTCAATAGGTATTTTCAAAAGAAGTACTTAACCAAGCATTATTATGATAGGAATATGAAGGAGTTATTCTAACTCAAGCTTGGGAGTATGACCATAGATGAGTACGAAAGGAGATTCTTAGAGCTGCTAAAATATGTTGACTTCATCAAGGATGAACATGTCAAGATTCAAATATATTTGAGTGGGATGCCATCAATTTTCAGTGATAAAATATAGTATGATGATCTAAAGACACTGGATGAAACAATAATGAGATCCAAGTGTCTCTATGATCATCATAGAGGAAGACAAACTTTTCAAAAGGCCTAGGAAGACAAGAAGAAATGCAAGATGGAATAGAGGTAGAAGGGGACCAAGCCACCATTCTTCAAAAATAATTATCAGGAACAACCAACTTCTAAGGAGCCTAGAATGACATAAACAATGGGGAAAAGGCCAAGGCAACAACCAATGAAGTGTTGGGGTTGTGAGTGAGATCACATGTACACAGATTTCCCTCATAGAGTTGAAAAAGTGAGGAATATTCACAATGTGCAACAAGCTAATACAATGGAGGACATGGGAAGAAATGTACCAAGGATCTATGCAACCCTGGATAACAAGCACGCTAAGTTTCAGTCTCACATGATTGAAATAGAAGGTAATATCAACAACCAACCTATTGCTATTTTAATTGATTCAGGAGCTAGTCATAGTTATCTAGATCCTAATACGGTGGAAAGATTTCATTTTCCAAGAAGCAAGCTTGGGAAATCTTGGTTGGTGTAGCTAGCTACATAAGTTAAGAGAAAAAGTAATGAGATGGTTAAGGCATGTCCAATGAATATGAATGGACTGAGCATAAGGGAAGATATGAACATCATCCCTTTAGGCTCATATGATTGCCTCATTAGTATGGATTGGTTGGAAAAGAATCATGCTATCCTATATTATTATAATAATGCATTTACTTTCTTGGATGAATAAGGGAACTTGAGGACAATTCAAGGTATTCCAAGGGTAGTAACTATCAAAGAAGGTTTAGCCTTGCAGCTGAGGAAAAACTTCAACAAGGATGCGAATTATTTGCAACTCATATGGAAGAGGAACCTAAGGATAAATTTCCAAGCATTGAAGACTATGCAGTCCTAAAAGAGTTTTAGGATGTCTTTAGAGAAATATCGGGGTTTCCACCCAAGAGAGATAACGATTTCTCTATCAATTTGATGTCTGGAGCAGCCCCAATATACAAGACTCCTTACAGGATGAGTACACCAAAACTGAAGGAATTACAAATGCAACTTGAAGAGATTCTAAAGAAGGGGTATATACACTCAAGTGTGTCACCTTGGGGTGCACTAGTGTTATTTGTGAAAAATAAGGATGGGACGCTAAGGCTTTGGATTGACTTTAGGCAACTGAATAAGGTGATTGTGAAGAAAAAGTATCATTTTCCAAGGATAGATGACCTCTTTGATCAACTGAAAGATGCAAACATATTTTTTAATATTGACCTCAGATCCAACTATCATCAGGTGAGAATTAAAGAAGAAGACATCAGGATGATAGGCTTTAGAACGAGGTATGGCCATTATGATTTCACAGTGGTGCCATTTGGGTTGTCAAATGCACCAGTTGCCTTCATGTGTTTAATGAATGGTAGTTTCATAGATTACTTCGATAAGTTTGTCATTGTATTTTTGGATGACATACTTATTTACTCTAAGTCTGAAGAAGAGCATGAAAAACACTTGAGGATGGTGCTACATGTATTGATGGAGCATCATTTGTATGCAAAGTTGAACAAGTGTTCATTTTATCAGAGGAAGATCCATTATTTGAGCCATATCATCTCATAGGAAGGGATACCAATGGATCCAAAAGAGATAAGAGCCATTGAAGGATGGCCAACACCAAGAAATGTCTCTGAGGGGAGATCATTCATGGGACTTGTAGGTTACTATAGAAGCTTTATAGAAGGTTTCTCAAAGATTTCAAACCCAATCATTTCTTTGCAAAAGAAGGGTGTGGGATTTGAATGGACCCCTTCTTGTGAAAGAATATTTCAACACTTGAAGTATTTATTGACAAGTGCCCCAATATCAAAGATTTCGAATCCAAATGAAGAATTCATTGTTTGCACAAATTCTTTTAAAGAAGGGATTGGGGGAATCCTAAGTCAAAATGGGCACGTGTTATGTTATGAATCAAGGAAACTAAAAGAGCATGATAGACACTATGCCACTCATGATTTAAACTTGGTAGCCATAGTGAATGTCTTGAAGATGTGTAGGCACTATCTCATGAGGAAGATATTTGAGTTGAGGACAGACCATAATGGTCTGGAATATTTGTTTGGACAACAAACTTTAAATGCCAGGAAAAGCAGATGGTTGGAATTCCTCAATGAGTATGACTTTGATATAAAATATATCAAAGGTAAATAGAATAAGGTGGATGATGCACTCAATTGGAGGGTGCATGAGATGCACACTACAATGATTAACATATACAAATTAGATTTGAAAGACATAATTTTAAAGGTTGCAAAATTAGATCAACAGTACATGGAAATAAAAGAATATTTACAACAAGGTATTTTGCAGTAGAAAATTGAAGATTATAAGCTGAGAGATGATGGAATCCTCATGTACAAGGGAAAAGTTTATGTGTCAAATCTTCAAGAGATAAAAAATTGGTATTAAGTGAGATGCTTAATGTGCCTTATGTTGGGCACCCAAGTTAACAAAAAACCATTGCAGTTGTCAAGAGCCAATATTATTGGCCCGGTATGAAGAAAGAGGTGGCTGATTATATAGCCAAATGTTTAGAATGTAAAAAAGTCAAGGTTGAGCACCAACACCCATGTGGTCTTCTATAACCATTTCCCATTCCCAAGTGGAAATGATAAGTTGTAACAATGGAATTCATCACTAAGCTGTCGAAAACTGCCAGGCAACATGATTCCATCATGGTGGTGGTGGATAACTTTACTAAGGCGACCCATTTTATTCCAGTGAAGCTAACTCACAAGGAAACCAACACTGCAGATATCTACATGAGAGAAATTGCTAGGCTACATGGTGTGCCTAAGACAATTGTTTTTGACAAATATCCCAAGTTCACATCAAACTTTTGGAAGATATTATTCAAAGGATTTGGGACACATATAAACTTTAGCACAACATATCATCCAGAGTTAGATGGGAAAACAAAGCAGGTCAATCAGGTGATTGAAGATATGCTAAGAATGTATGTGATGTGATAAACCATCGAAATGGGAAGATTATTTTCATTTGGTTGAATTTTCTTATAACAACGGATATCAAGCATATTTAAAGATGATCCCATTTGAGGCACTTTATGGAAGAAATTGCAACATGCTAGTGAGCCGTGACAACTAGATTTAAAGGCTGCCCAAGACATGAAGAAAAGTTATGCTGATAAAGGCAGAACTCATAGATATTTTAAAGTAAGTGACCATGTGTTCTTGACAGTGAAGGCCAAATGAAGTTCCTTGAAGTTGGGGGATTGTTCGAAGCTTGCAACAAGATATTGTGGACCTTTTGAAATCCTGGAGAGGATTCGTCCTGTTGCTTACATGCTTGCACTACTTGCATCCATGTGTATTCATAATGTATTCCATGTGTCTTTGCTTAAAATGTATGTACCTAATTTTAATCACGTCATTGATTAGAATGCGATTCAAGTGGAGAAAGAAGGTGAATTTAAGGTACAACCAATTTTCATATTGGATTAGAAGACCAAGCAGCTTCAAAATTGAGCTGTAGGGCTAGTAAAGGTCCAATGGACCTGCTACGGTCGTGAGGATGCAACTTGGGAGCATGAAGATGCTATGCGGGCATAATACCCACATCGTTTTGAAGAATTTTGAAGATTTTGATTGTACATATGTATATAATGCATTGAGGATAGTGGATAAATAAGGGGGAGGGGAATTTAATACCCCTAGGTTGAACCCCAATTGTAAATATAAATGTAAATGTAGATATAGGTTAGTGAGCTACGATATTTTGGGGCTAGAGAGCCTTTTTATATATGTATTTTGAGGCCAGAGTTCCTGTGTGGTTATTAAGATGAAGAGCATGGATGCTAAAAGGCCAACGCGTCTGTCTTTGTAAAATGTAATCACATTTGAATATCAGTAAAATGCATCACTACTGTAGACCAACCAAAAAAAGATCATGGGGGGATAAACTCCACTAAAAAGGGAAAGGGGGGTTAAAATTCTAACATAAGGGGCTAAGCCAAAGGGGGTTAAGCCCAAAGGAATATTATATTAATATTCCTAAAAGTTTAAAGTCTAAAGTATGGGATATTCATTTATCCTAAGTTCATAAGTGGGAACGTATCACCTTGTGGTGGGCCCATGTAGTTCTCAACATGACAAGTGTCAAGTTGAGAACATGCATACATATAGTTTGGAATTTAGTTCATTTTCCATCATTCTATAATCATTAACTCATTATTATCCTCTACCATCTATACCACTCTGCATCTGTTAGTCATACTTGCACTGGGAAAGCTTCAAATCTATTTCAACCAACAACCTGGGTATTATAAGTCGAAGAGGCGGGCTTTTAGGCCCATGTGTTATTGAATACAAAAGTTGTCAATCCCATGAGCATTCTCTCTAGGTGAGAGAACTATTGGGAATTTTTTTCCCAAGGTTCCAAGTTGTAGCTATACGACTCAGAGACTTCCTATCCGGCATGTTTTTGAAGCCCAAGAAGAGAAGTGGGGAAACTGAAGGAATATTGAGCAGAGAAGGGGAACACTTCCTGGGGTGGGACATGCATGTGGGGAATGAGAGATTGTAGGTTGTCTGCTAGAGTTGGCACCTTAGTTTGAGTATTTGGCTTTTGACAGACCTTAGCTTGGATTGGGATTCCTTTGCCCTGGTGGAGTTTTATCCCCAGCTTGGGGGTAACCTGCTGCTGATAGTTATGAGCATCAGAGTCTATGGTTGGGAGGAAAGTCTGAGGTCTTGTTGATGGTAAAAATTGACCATATTCAACATTGTGGAAATCACCCAGTTAGGGTCCCAATTAGACCCTTTTCCGTTTGGTATGGTGATCCTAGCTAGTTTTAACGGGTCCAGTTACCTTTACCTAAACTAACTTAAACTAAATATAAATCTAATATAAACTACCTTAAACTCACTGAAACATGGGCTCAACAAATCCACCATAATATTTTCTCCAACATATGGAGAGTTTCAAGTATGCATTACTAAATGAAGATCTAACTAACAATGCAAAAAATAAATAAAAAAACTATTCTAACTTGGCACATAGAAAATAGTTCCTAAATACCAAGTGCAATGGTTTAAAAATGATGGGGATTCAACATGATATTTAAAGAGAATATAAGATTACAGTAGTAGTCCTAATAATTGATATTGTTTAGCTTCTTTCATGTTCTGTTAAGAGAATTAGTATAACCTGGAAATAATAAAAGATAAATCACTATAATAAGGAAGTAGTTCTCATACTTTAATGATTGTTAAATCAATTTATAATGATGAATTTATGAGTAAAATGTTACTCAGAAATTGATTAAAATGGATAAACAAATCAAGAGATGAATGACAGATCTAAGAGATTATAAGATCGGATAGTTGATCAGATAAACAAAAAGTTGCATAAAGAACAATATTGGCACCATATGCAATCACTGGTATAAATCTGCCAAAAAGAAACAAAAGAACAAGATTATATTCATACAAATAATAATATCTGAAATGAAATACAATCAAGAAAACTCTGTATCTCCTGAAATAATTCTCCAATAGTTTATCCAAGACATCAAGCTATGTTGACAGAAATCAAATCCATAATAGTATGAAATCTGCTTCTACATAAGAGATTTAAATCTCAGAAAGAGAATCCCCAAGCTTCGGATATGAATATTAAGACAATTTATACAAAATATAACCCCCCTTACAATAGTGCAAAGAGTACCCCTCTTGAAGAAAATTGAAATCCCCCTTGGTGGCTCTCAAGATATGATATTTATACATGAATTATGAGAAATTTCCTTTTGAAAAATTGGGCATATCTCTAAAAGGATTCATTTTTTGAGGAAACGACCCTCATGAGAAGTAAATCAATCCGTTGTGCAAATGGGTTTTCAGTCGTTTTTCTAGATTCACCACCGTTTGCTCGGAAATGAAGCTGGAAGTTTTCCTCTCGAAGATTGGCCGCAACAACAAATCTAGGAAATTCCCTCTCAATCTTATAAGGATTCCTCCAAAAATATTCACCCTTTGAGAAAATCACCCACGTGGAAGGTAAACTGACCTGTTCTGCAAGTGGGGTTTTGGTCATTTTGCTAGATTCATCACCGTTTGCTTGGAAATGAATCTGGAAGTTCTCCTCCTAGAGATTGTCCACAACAACAAATATGGAAAATCCCCTCTCAATCTGATAAGGATTCCTCCAAAAATATTCACCTTTTGAGAAAATATCTCACGTAGAAGGTAAACTGGTCTGTTTTGCAAATGGGTTTTTAGTTGTTTTGAGAAATTATTCACCGTTTGCTCGGAATGGAAGCTGAAAGTTTCCTCTTGTGAATTGACACAAATATTCAACTTTGTTTTACCCAAGCTGTGGAGATGAATAATTCCAACTGAATGGATTATTTTGGCATATTTGGAAACTAAGGTCCAGTTGTATCTCTGTAATGGACACTTGTAAAAAAAATTAAATTAATAAATAATATTAATTAAAATAGTAGCTACAAAATCCTTAACTCTTAGTTAAGAAAAATCAATTAACATAATTACATTAAATTGATATCGCACCTTCTAAATAAGTATAACTTCATGCCAAACTTGACATTATATTTTGGTATTTGGGAATATTTTGAAAATTTTAGAAAATTAATTCCATAAGATTTAACAAACACTTAATTATCGACAAATTTTAATCAACCCATTGAAATCACAACATTGACTCATAATGAAAATTTAATTTTTTAAAGTAAGCCTTAGATGATATGACTAAAATGTTTATATTTCCAAGAGAAAGAAGGACATGGGATATATTAAAAATAAAGAGACCATTTCACTCAAAGTAAAGTTCAAACACCTAAGCTTGCATAATAAAAAACCTTGATGATAATTGTGATTAAGAACAAGACTAGATTCCATGTAGCCAAATCATATTTTAGAATCATTTGTTAATTACTGAATGATGTAAAAATATTCCTTATAATCATGTTTGAAATCAATGTGAATGTGAGGAATTCACATTAAAACTACTTTCAATAATTAACCAAGTTGTTGTGATATAATAATGTCGAGTATAAAACAATCCATTTCATAAGCAAACCAATCACATAAGAAAAACTCAAACAAAGATAAAAGGAAAATTCACATAAAAATCAAAAGGGACCCTAATTTTCAATCAACCATAGAAGCAAATAAGGGGGTTGTTGTTTGCCACAACAATTGGAGACATGCTAGGAAAACCAATTATGTATGTTCATAAAAGGATAAGAGAATGAAGATTATATCATAGGAATAAGAAAATTTATCCATTTTGAAATATCAATGATAATTTCCTTATGACTAATTTAAAAGATAAGAAAAATTACATTTGTACTCATACTCATTCACTCAATATTTTCAGAGGGAACAAGATTTAATTAATTTAAGATTGAGGAAATAGGTTTTTGATTTGACTACTTAGTAAAGCGTACTTATCATGGATGCAACCAATTCAACTCATCTTTCATTTACCCAACATTGCTTCACTGCCAACAGGCCTGTTTAGTACTCCGATGAAGTTGCTTTGATTTCATGCATACATTGTCCCATTGTCAGCAGACCTGTTCAGTACCCCGGGGAGTTTGTATACACTTCCCACAACTTCCTATGTATTAAATTTATTGGTTGCCTTTTGATAAATATATTTGAGATTGCAACTTTTTTCAATGGAAAGTAGGAAATGTGGTGATATTAGAAAATTATTTTGATATATTGCACTACATGGAGTAAAACTGAGCTTTTTGTCTGATAATTTTTCATTCCCATGTAATTCATTTATGTGAAAGAGAATTAAACTCTGTTGAGACCTTGCTACAAAGTACTTTTCTAGGTAACCTTTCTTGATAAAAATGAATCAATTATAGAAGGACTTGCTATCTTGATATAATACTATAGATAATAAATTTCTATCTTTATGTAATCTGATAGTGATTCTCTTGTATTTAAGATGCATAAATAATATATATGTAAAATTCTCAACATGTAATTGATTGTTATTAACAAACATCACTCAAATATAAGCCAAAAAAAAAAAAAACCATCAATAAGAGTAAAGAAACCAAAACAAAAAACGTAAATATTTACATGTGTTATTTACATATTTACCCCACACACAAAAAAAACAATAAAAAAAAAGAAAAAAACCAAAATCAAACAAGAAACAAGAGTAAATAAAAGCCAATCAAACTCTAAGCAAAAGTGAAAACCATCCTCCAATCAAATTTTGCAATCTACCTAAAAATAAACTTCTAACTTAAAGGGGAAGATAACTTAATAAGCCATAAAAAATGAAAACTCAAACAAAACAAAAATGAGAAGAAATATATCAACATAAGAAAAAAATGATACATACATTTTCAAGTATATTTAGATCATAATCTAAGTAAAAGTGAAAACCAACCTCCAATCAAATTTTGCAATCTACTTAAAAATAAACTTCTAACTTAAAGGGGAAGATAACTTAATAAGCCATAAAAAAAAATGAAAACTCAAACAAGACAAAAATGAGGAGATATCTCAACATAAGAAAAAATTGATACATACATTTTCAAGTATATTTAGATCATAATTGGTTATGTCTTGGATGATTCGTAATGAATTAGGCTCTTATTCAAACATGAATCCTAAATCCAGGGAGCAATTATGAGTATAAGATGAAGTTACATCAAATGTCCCTTTCCTTTGAAATATCTTGTTTTAAAATTTAATATTAATTGAAAAGCTTAATGATTATCTATTAATATGAGGCTTACAATAAGTTTTAAAAACAAGATGAACATGATATTGAATGAAAATAAGAAAAAAGGTGTAGAGACTCCATGATGTAGCTTGTTTGCGATTTGAGCATCATCACAACTACTTTGCCTAACTTAAAAACAAACAAAACAAGGTGAGTATATTCCAAATCTAAGCTAACAAAAGAGTTGAACCTTCAAAGAAATACATGATGATATGCAAAACGAAAACTCAGATTAGAAAATAAAACCAGGCTGAAACTAAAACTAGAATGAAAATCACTAGAAGATGAAAATAAGTATATGAAATTTGCCTTGAAGAATCTCGTTATGGTTTACCTTAAGATCTCGATTTTCTCCAAATTCCAGATTTTTGAGAAGTAACTTCTTTTCATGATCAAGATTACAGAACATGAAGAATTTGCATCCTTTTAAAAGTTCACATATGCCTATGATCATCATACTTATTGGAACTAAACTAAGGAAAGCATCAAGTTTATAAAATAAAGCCATCCAGAAAGGAAATGATTTTAAATCCATCATCAAACACTGAGAAAAATATTAACATGAATATTGTTAAATACTTGAAATGTATATTTGGGAAAATAATTTTTTTAGAAGAATATTTCTCACCATTAATCAATTTTTCCCAAAATTAAGGTGTACATTCTTAAAAAAAATTGTTGCTTGTTTATTCAACAACTAAACTAATCAAGAAAAAATAAAGTAAACTACTCATACTACTAAACTACTCTAAACTATTCTACATGAACTAAGTAAAATGGAATTTCCAATGTAGCCATTCCAGCTGCTTAAGACCTGCATGAATATGTACATCAGAAATTGGAAACATATACACTCGCAATATCAAACAACATGAAAAATTAAAGATATGTACATCTATATTAATAATATACAAGAGAAGAATACTCTTATTTACAACAAACTTGCTAATATGGGATTTTTCTAACCATAACTCAATTCTATCATGATATGTACAATTGAGAGAATTTGTAAAGATACCATGAAGAATCTGATTAAAATTTGTTTTAGAGGACTTGATAAGATCATGAGAATCCGCCTTAGCCCTCGAAATTTTAAAGAACTAACTTATTTCCATGGAGAATATTGAGAAATATAAAAGGGGAAAGAAGAAGTGAAATTATCCAAAGTAATAGTCATATCTACACAATCATCAAATCTAGAATTAGTAAGGCAACCAGTAGACCAATGATCATTTTCGAGGACAAAATTGCCACTAGAGAAGAGTTCCAACAAATTTTTATCAAAACAAACTTCCAATTGAATATTATAATGAATGTCGTTGGAAACTTGAAATGATTTATTAGAATAAAAATCAAACACATCAGAATGTTTACAAACATATTTGTGCTTAGACAAAGGCAATAAAAGGAATGCATGAGGATATATTGATTCTAAATTCACATCACTTTGCAATGAATGTCAATCTATGCCATCAAGGTCAAAATATTCATCAAAGATAATTTGTTTCTCTTGCAAATCACATGAAATATTGGGATCAACCACATCATCAAAAGGATACAAATTAACATTAAAAATCAAAGAATCATTATCAATAATTGACTCTTTTCCCAATAAATCGGAACTAGTTGATGAAAAGGTTTCAAGAGAAAGGTTGATAAAATCATCACTAAATGAATCTAGATTGGAAAAAAGATATCGATACAAAATGTAATGATTTCCTGAGTACAATAAATTAGATGCTTTATGAAGATTTTCATCCTCATTAATAAAATTATAACTCTGATTTAATGATAAACTTTATGTTGAGGAAATATGAACTAGTCCCGAATTTACCTCTAAAGAAGAGAGATCAATTTGTTTATTAGTCAATTTTTGAGTTTCACTGATTCTTATTGAACCTTGTTTATGGTGACCACAACCAATAGGACATACTTCAGTTACATTTTCAGATATCAGATTTATATTTTAACTATCATTTTCTGGAATCTGAAAGTGTGTGAAGGAATATTCAAATGTGTGCGATTGTGATGCATTTTTAAATTAATTCATGGGTTCAACAACATTAGATGTGGAATAAAAATTAACTAATGGATATAACACATCATGTTCATTCTCATTTGATTTCCTATGTTCATTTGCAGGAAGAACAAGAGCAATAAAACATTCAATCAGATATTATGTTGAAGGTAAGTCCTCGAGATGGAATCTGAAACAAAGTGACATAAATCTACCATATAATTCATCAAGAGATTCATCTACATGCATAGAAATATTTTCAATTTCTAAACACAATTCTTCATAATTATAATTCTGATGAGTCGACAGAAAAACCTCCATAAAATGGTCCCAAGAATGTATAGACTTAGTTGGTAACGCTTTGTACCATTTTTGAATCCATCCTTGGAATGTGAGAGTAAACAACCTGTGAATTTAATTATCATTAGTAATGTCAAAATATTTGCATTTATTCATAAAATGACAAATATGATCAATAACAAAAGTTTTACTCTCACCATCAAATTTCAAATTAGACAAGGATTCGAGATGCTTTTTGGGTATGTACCTGGTAGGCCTGCATGAACTAAAAACATGACCCAAAGTAGGAATGTACATAGGAGCCATGATTAGTTAAAAACTTCAAAATAAGACTCTACACAGATAATTTATCTGTGGCCCTCCTTCCAGCGCCAAAAATGTTGATGGCCAAAATTGACCATATTCAACATTGTGGAAATCACCTAGTCAGGGTCCCAATTAGACCCTTTTTCGTTCGGTATGGTGATCCCGACTGGTTTTAACAGGTCCACTTACCCTTACCTAAACTATCTTAAAATAAATATAAATCTAAAATAACTACCTTAAATTAAATGAAACATGGTCTCAACAAAGCCACAATAATATTTTCTCCAACATATGGAGACTTTCAAGTGTGTATTACTAAATGAAGATCTAACTAACACTACAAAAAATAAATGAAAAAAATAATATAACTTGGCACATAGAAAATAGTTCCTAAATACCAAGTGCAATGGTTTGAAAATGATGGGGATTAAACATGAGATTTAAAGAGAATATCATATTACAGGAGTAGTCCTAATAATTGATATTGTTTAGCTTCTTTCATATTTTGTTAAGAGAATTAGTATAACCTGGAAATGATAAAAGATAAATCACTATAGTAAGGAAGTAGTTCTCATACTTTAATGATTGTTAAATCAATTTATAATGATGAATTTATGAGTAAAAATTTACTCAGAAATTGATTAAAATGCATAAACAAATCAAGAGAATGACAAATCTAAGAAATTATAAGATCAGATAGTTGATCAGATAAACACAAAGTTGCATAAAGAACAATAATGCCACCATATGCAATCATTGGTATAAATATGCCATAATGAAACAAAAGAACAAGATTATATTCATACAAATAATAGTACCTGAAATGAAATACAATCAAGAAACCTTTGTATCTCCTGAAATAATTCTCCAACAGTCTCTCCAAGACATCAAGCTCTGTTGAAAGAAAGAAAATCTATAATAGTACGAAATTTGCTTCTACATAAGAGATTAAAATCTCAGAAAGAGAATCCCCGAGATTCAGATATGAATATTAAGACAAGTTATGCAAAATAAAATCCCCCTTACAATAGTGCAAAGATTACTCTCTTGCAAAAAATTGAAATCCCCCATGGTGTTTCTCAAGATCTGATATTTATACATGAATTCTGAGAAAATTCCTTTTGCAAAATCGGAAATATCTCTCAAAGGATTCATTTTTTGAGGAAACGACCCTCACAAGAAGTAAATTGGCCCGTTATGCAAATGGGTTTTCGATCATTTTTCTAGATTCATCATCGCTTGCTCGAAAATGAAGTTGGAAGTTCATCTCCTGGAGATTAGATGCAACATCAAATCTAGGAAATTCCCTCTCAATGTGATAAGGATTCCTCGAAAAATATTCACCCTTTGATAAAATCACCCCTATAGAAGGTAAACCAACCTATTTTGCAAATGGGTTTTTGGTCATTTTGATAGATTCATCACCATTTTCTCGGAAATGAATCTGGAAGTTATCCTCTTGGAGATTGGTCGCAACAAAAAATCTGGGAAATTCCCTCTCAATATGATAAAGATTCCTCCAAAAATATTCACCCTCTGAGAAAATAACTTCCGTAGAAGGTAAACCAACCTATTCTTCAAATGGGTTTTTAACTGTTTTGAGAGATTCTTCACCATTTGCTAGGAATGGAAGCTAGAAGTTTGCCTCTGGTGAATTGACACATATCTTGAACTTTGTCTTCACCAAGCCGTGGAGATGAATAATTCCAACTGAATGGATTATTTTGGCATATTTGGAAACTAAGGTCCAGTTGTATCTCTATAATGGACACTTGTAAAATACATATTAAATTAATAACTAATATTAATTAAAATAATAGCTACAAAATCCTTAACTCTTAGTTAAGAAAAATCAATTAACATAATCAAATCGAATTGATATCACACCTTCTAAATAAGTATAACCTCATTCCAAACTCGACATTATATTTTGGGATTTGGGAATATTTTGCAAATTTGAAAAAAATGATTCCATAAGATTTAATAAACACTCAGTTATCGACAAATTTTAATCAACTTCATGAAATCACAACATTGACTCATACTGAAAATCTACTCTTTTAAAGTAAGCCTTAGATGATATGAATAAACTGTTTATATTTCCAAGAGAAAGAATGGACATGGAATATATTAAAAATAAAGAGTCCATTTTACTCAATGTAGAGTTCACACACATAAGCTTGCATAATAAAAACCTTGATGATAATTGTGATTAAGAACAAGACTAGATTCCATGTAGCCAAATCATATTTTAGAATCATTTGTTAATTACTGAATGATGTAAAAATATTCCTTATAATCATGTTTGAAATCAATGTGAATGTGAGGAATTCACATTAAAACTAATTTCAATAATTAACCAAGTTGTTGTGATATAATAATGTCTAGTAGAAACCAATCCATTTCATAAGCAAACTAATCACATAAGAAAAACTCAAACAAAGATAAAAGGAAAATTCACATAAAAAACAAAAGGGACCCTAATTTTCAATCAACCATAGAAGAAAATAAGGGGGTTGTTGTTTGCCACAACAAGTCTACATGTAGTTGGTGACTTTTTACAAAGATACATGTCTTTTCTATGTTTGATTTAAATGTTGTGTTATTATATATGTATTTTCTATTATGGGTTCTTCTTGTTTGATGTTGCATATGTATGTTTGTTTTTATTATACATAATGTTGTTCATATGCAAAGCATATCAATGAATTAAATGGTATAAGATTTGGAAATTTTTCTATGGCATAGCCCAGCTAGGTGTTTGGGGATGCTACAATTGCTTATCGTTTGGTTCATCATTAATTCACTCTTCTTGCTCATTGATGTGTTTGCATGGGAAAGGAACAAAAATTTCTAGAGGTAAGCAACCATGGTTGGCTGGCTGTAGTAATTACTGATGTATCCTATCCATGAATTGGTGCCTCTATGTCTGAGATGCATTGTAATGTGATAAACCTTGTTCACAACTGCAAATCCTGAGAGTTCTAGCATTGCGATTTTCTGAACAGAATCCCTGGAGCCATGGAAAGAGGTGGAAAACTTGAGGGACTGCGTGGTAGTGAAGGGGCTTCACTCTCTTTGGCTGGTGTAGGATGAAGGGGAAGAGAGCTTGTAAACTAGATTTTTGGTTGTGTGTTTGAGAAATCCGTGAGAGCTTGATTGCTGACTGGTTTGGGAAGATGAGTGTCAGACTGAGGCCCGTCCTTGTGGATTCATAGCCTTGGCTCAGGCGTTACCTATTATTGAGAATTGGAACAACAATGTTTAAGGTTGGGTGTAATGTCCTTGGTCTACAACTAGTTTGTGATTGGTTTTATTAAAGATAAGTGTTCTTTTTCTTGTGTTTCCCTACTTGTATATTTATTTCCTCCATGTTATTAATTATTTTCTCTAATATATGTATTAATAATGTGCTTGGCCACTCGTTATTGCTGTGCATGGCATGATTAAGCATTATTTTTAAGTCTAACATGATTCTTGATTATTTCATGTGCGATTATTTCATTTCTTACATGCTTCTTTATTAGTTAATTGTTATTAGAATTCAAAATTAGTTCTTGAACTACGTTCTTTAGGTATCGTGGTTGGGTACATTATAGCTAGGGTGATAGTAAGATCCTTATAGAGGGTCGCCACTGCCAACTATGTTGTTTGACCAACCAAGGGTATGCATCAGGGACTTTGGGTGGTAGTAAGATCCTTGCACACCGATCCCTTAGTGTTTTTTGGGTTGTTGTATCACTATGAGATTCTAAACCACACTTTGGTTGATTAGTAGGATGCCTAATCTTTGGTTTAATCTGGGAGTATGTGAACCATCAGTTGGGTTCTATGTCCTTAATCCTTCATTGAGATCGAGCCTTGCTCAAGCGATAATACTTGATTAAAGTATTTGCATTGGTTGGATGGAAAATTGACCCTTAGGTGTGATTTCCCCCTTTGTAGCATCCTTTCACAACAATCCAATCATGGGATGGGTAGCCATGATACATGCTTCCAAATTTTGACCTTCAGAGACCATATCTTGATAATAACAACTAAATAAGCCTTATAGGAAGGACTATAATTTAATAAAATATATGTGCAGGTGCAAATATTACAATGGATTAGAAACAACAAGAACAATCACACACACGTGCAAGATACATTGAATTTCATAGTAGAAATTAAACATAATTTTTTTCATATTCATAAACAACAATAAGACACTTATCATTTAACTAAAGAGACTCTAAAAAATGGTTGTGTAAGAGAGATTTTCCACCAAACCGTAGATATATATTGCACATACCACCACTAAGTTGGGATACGAGGTCACCAGGATGAAGGAAACAAGCTATAGGCTTCTCTCTCTCATCCCTCCCCATTTTCTCTCATAATTAGCCAATTTTCCCACTACAGAGCATTACATGCATCCCATACAACCATTAAAAACCAAGGATATCTCTTCCACTACTCCACACAAGACAAGGAATATCTTCCCCTTCTCTACTCTATAATTCCGTAGAGATATTTCTCCCTCCAGCGATCTTTAGTGTGGGTAGAAATAACCCAAATTGTTGTATATTTTAAGAGAATTGCTTGCAATATGCTTACTTTTCTCTCAAGGATCCAAAGAGTATACAATGCATAGTGGGTGAAGGTTTCCTAACTTTTCCAACCTCTATTCTCACCTACAACCATCACTCATTCATCAAATGTCTACAATTTTCTCTTAACAATGTTGGTTCTAGTCAATTTCCAAATTTTTCATGGATAACAATGGACAATAGATTGTGAACAACATAGAGCCTAAATGTGAGAATACCATAATGAATGCTAAATTCAATGGTAATGGGAGGATTGGTGAAATGGTGAGTGACATTAATTATGACATTAGGGGTGTAGGACTCTTATAATTCCCATAATGATTGTACTCCGCCCATGCTCCCATAATTTTGTGAGAAGACTTTCTCACCAACCTCTTACATGCAATCAATGATTGATTTTAATAAGTCAAACGAAGGTAGATGGATTCATTTAAGGAAGATGGTGGAAAAATATATGAGTTATAAGGATGACATTTGGAAATGGAGGATTTAATTTCAAGTTGGCCCCCCTTTTCTCTTCCCCTCTAGTGGAATCAAAGTCCCTCTCATGCTCTACACAACCATCTTGGGCCATTATATATTATATTCCAACATTAATATTTAAATATATTTAATTCACCATGATAAGGTTAACACATGGCATATTTACATCACACATGCCTAGCCATTCACTAGTGAGACCTTAACCTTGATGTCTATGCTAGGAATCCATACTAGCATATTTACAACATTTGCATAATCTAATTTAACACATGCTAGGATTAAAAACTAGGGTATCACATTCCCCTACCCTTTTCAATATCACCGACCTAAGTGTTTCTAAAAATTAGAACAAAAATGGGTATGCCTCCTTCATGGCATCCTCCAACTCCCATGTATCCTCATTTGGACCATAGTGCTTCCATTGTACATTTAGCTATCTAATGGATCATTTCTAGAGAAATGTTACTTTCCTATTAATGATGCATAATGGCTCTATTTGGAACTTTCCCTTTGGTTCCACTTGGATCACATCTCAATCAATCACATGGTTAGGATCATGTACATATTTCTTAAGTAAGAAAACATGGAAAACATCATGAGCTTTAGTGTTAGCATACAATCAAAGTTTATATGTAATTGGCCCTATCCTATCAAGCACTTTAATGACCCACAACATATTGGTGCTAGCTTGGCAAAAATTCCAAGATTCAAGAAAATATTTCTTGTCTTCACTCAAAGGGAAACGGGATCCCCAACACATATTTCTCTATGACTCTATTTTTATTTGCATTGATTTTCTATTTTTCTTTGGTTTCCTTCAAATTCTACCTAATTTTGGAAATTTCTTGTTACACTTCCTTAATCATTTCTGACCCAAACACAATTATATTTATTATATTATCCAATCTCACTAGTGTCCTTCATCTTCTACCATATAAAGATTCAAATGGGATCATTTTCAATAATTCTTGATGCTCATTATTATATGTAAAATCTACCAGGTGTAGATAATCCTCCTACTTGGATGATTTGTCCATCACATACATGTGAAGCATGTCTTCAATCCATTGATTTACTCTTTTAGTATATTCATATGTCTATGGATGGTAAGCACTACTAGAATTTAACTAGGTTCCCAAGTCTTCAAAATGACTCTTCCAAAAGTTAGATGTAAATTTGGTATCCTTGTTAGATACAATTTCTTTAGGTAACCCATGCAATCTAAATAGTTTCCTCATAAATATTCTTGCAATGTCATTAACCCTATGAGTGGACTTAATAGGAATAGTATGTGTTGCTTTGGATAACTTGTATACAAAAACCATGATAGAATCACGTTCTATTGATGTAGTTGGTAACCCTGTACTAAAATCCATTGTTACTACCTCCCATTTCCATTCTAGAACTGGTAAAGGTTTCAATAAACCTGATGGATGTTGATGTTCAACCTTAACTCACTGACATTTCATATTCTTGAAAATGTATTCAACAACATCCTTCTTCATCCCAGGACAAAAGTATTGCTTCCTAGCTATAACAATAATTTTTTGGTAGCCTGGATATGCACAATATGACATTTCATGTATTTCGTCCATGATAATTCTTCTCAAATATGAAGAATCATGAATATACATTATATTTTTATGAATAAGAAGTACATCTTCATCCACTTGATATCCTTCATACCTCTTTTATAATTTCTCTTTTTGTAGTCCATCTTTTACTTGGATATAACATTAATCTTCAATAATTTATGGCCACTATGACCATGGATGAAAAGACTTTTGCTCCTCTCATTTGGTAAACAAAAGTCATAAATTCAAGGCAATGGGTACTTGTTCTTCATTGTGATTTTATTTAGTTGCCTATAATCAATAGACAACCTAATAATTCCATCTTTCGTTTTCACAAATAACATTGGTTCTCCCCATGGAGATACACTTGGATGAATGTATCCCTTTTACAAAAAAACTTGCAATTGCATTTTCAACTTCAATAATTTGGGGACACTCATTCTGTAAAGAGCCTTGGATACTAGTGCAACTCTAGGCACAATATCAATGGGTAAATCAATATCCCTCTTTGGAGGAAGTCTTGGTACTTCATCAAAGAATACATCACTGAAATGTGTCAAGATAGAATAGTCTTCAAGCTTGGAACCTTTATCTTCTGCCAAATCTAATATATGGGCTACATACAATTGACATCCTTTTCTAAAACATATAGTCACTTGAAAGGATAAAATTTGCCTAAAACATTGTCTTTGGTATGACCCTTACTATCCATGAGTTTCCATTTTCATCAAGGAAATCAAAAGTCTTGTTATAGCAATCAAGTTTAACTTGTGGTGATTCCAATCAATCCATACCAATGAGGACATCATAATAACCAAGTGGAAAAATAATTATATTTTCCCATGTGAAGATGGCCATTCAACTGTATTGGTCATCTCTCCACCATTTCACTAACCTTTATTTCAATTCTAATTTCTAGTTGGACTAGCCATGAATTACTATGCTTGCACTTATTAAGAGAACAAAGTTTCGACAAATTTAGGAGTAACATAACTATGGCTAGACTTAGGATTAATTAAAATGGAAATATATTTCTTAGCAATCTTACCTTCAACTTCAACAATAATTGTTTGGTGATCTACTTGATAGTATTCCAGTGTGACATAGAACCTAGGAAAAATCCTTGCTACATCATCAATAATTGTAGCCTCTTTAACGTTATGAACATTTCTAATACTCCCCTTTTCATGTGAAAAATTTATGAGCAAATGATCTTCTTTACATTGCCAAAATTGAATAGGTTCCCTTGGCTTCCCTCCTACTGGATTAGTTGTCTTAGCCTCACCTTGTGCTAGTTAATACTGCTAATTTTGATAATGGGGAATTTTGAATCCTTTCTTTCTCTAAAAAACGATTATCCTTCTTCTTTTCCTTTCACGCCTTGTGGATTTCTATCTTGTTTTTATTTTTATCATAACAATACTTAGCATTTTTTATGGCCTCATCTAGAGTTTGAGGTTCAACAAACTCAATCTATTTTTATAAGATTGAGGTAATCCATTTAGGAAACGTTCGATCTTTATCTTCTCATCTATTATGTACTTAAGTTAACACAATAGCTTGAAGAATTTATTTTCATATTCATCCATGGTCATTTTCCCCAACTTTAACTCATGGAATTCTTTGATTTTACCATCATAATATATGTTAGAGAGATACTTTTATTTAAAGTACTTCATGAAATACTTCCAAACAATCTTTCTCTCAATAATTTTCTTTACTTGTCTGAGATGCTCCCACCAAATTAATGCTCTTCCATTTAAATTGAATATGACCATATTCCCTTCATGTCTCCAGAGTAATCATGGACTTGGAAATACTTTCTCATCCCAAGAAGCTAAGCCTCATCCTTTTGTCTAGATTTTACTTCACCATCAAATGTAGGGGATTTTTCCTTTCGAAATCATCCATCTAAGTTGTCTATGAAAATATTCTTCTTTTTTTGCTTGTGATAATAATATCTTGAATTTTTGAATGAGTCCTTAGAGGTAGATGTCTTAGTAGCAAAGGATTCTAATGGTGTATATGTCTCATCTCTAGAGGTTTTTCTTGTACTATGGGACCTCTTGTGAGAACAACTTTTGGATATATTCCTACTCTTACCTACATTGTTTGAATTCCGTCCATAATGCATTTTCCTCTGTATGTCTACCAGACTTTGAAGCATGGTTGCATTTAACTAGTTCTAGTCTTATTAATCCTTAATTAGCCTTTCATTGTCTACTTTGTAACTATTAATCTCTATGCTCATTTGCCTCATAGTCTTTTCAATATTTGGAGGTGTCTCTTGATTCCTAAGTCCACTAGACTCTATATCTACATTTCCAACATGCAGATTTTCACGCATGGAATATTTCTCAAATTTATAATGGTCTTATGCATCCTTTATGACAGTAGTTTTCTTATCCCAACCAATGGTCTTGTGCATCCTCCATGATGATAGTTTTCTTAGCCCAACCGAGACTAAGCCTATGTTAATTTCATTATCTTGATTTCTGGCCTCTAACTATCTGTAGTATAAAATTATATCTACAAAAGTGTTCATACAATTACATCTATTAGATACATTTATCCCCAAATTTGTAGATAATTTTTTTATGCATTCTAGAAAAGATCCACATTTACAATTTTTGTCAAATCAAGGCTACATGCTCTTTTCTTCCCAAATTATATAAAATTAGAAGTACTTCTCTAAAATATAAATATTCATCCCTATTATTCTATGGATAATCTTTCTAATGAATGTGCTCATGCTTAATTTTGAGTTTTAAGCTAAATGTTATAACACCCAGAAGTTACCATTTATACCTAATATTTCTACACTTCTTTTTATTGATGCTATCAAGGTCGGAGACGAACTTCTTCCAACTATAGAAGAAAATCTAGTGAGAAACAAAAAAAAATATTACATCAGGTTGATAGTAATTATGATTAGGAACACTCATAAACTTTCAACTTGGTCATATGATAGTCTATGCATTTTCTACATTAATATGGAATTATCAACTTTTCACCTTTTGCACTTTTTACAGACTTAAAAAAATTGGTGAATCTTTCAAATGGTGCAAAACTAGATAATTTTCACTAGGACAAGGTTTTCCATTTCAACGAGGATATCAAATATTGACTACGATAAGTTTTCTAGATTTGATGTTTGGGGTCACATTTCCTCCATTTATGGTTTCCAAAGTTGCCAAAAGTGTCCCAGAATAGTGAATTTTTCCCTAATTTTGCAATTCTACACGAAACCCTTTGGAACCTAACTAAAATCTCATATGGGTTTCCTTGTGTTTTCCCCTATTCCTTAATATTCAATTTTTATTAGTAATGGAGTGAATGACAAAGTACCATCCCACTCATTGAAAACCGTGATTTGTCAATTTTTGGGATTCAAGGGATGAATTTATAAATTTACCCTCATTGACATTTTTATTCCCATTGTCACTATGGAATTCCACTGAAAATTTCAGTTCAAATAGAGTTTTTATGCTCCTATTATGGCCAAATTAAGATTTTTGTTCCAAACCATTTCTTAAAATAAATTTTCTTGTCAACATGGCATGACATGTGTTCGATGCTGATGTGGTAATGGTATCCACCTAGAACTTACGTGTCACCACTTGCACCATCCATGTCATCCTTACCTAGCTTGCAGATTACATGTCATGTCCTCGCATCCCTTGGCCTTTTTATTTTTATGCACACACACACACACACACACACACACACACACATACACACACACAATAATTTTAATTATACACAACCTTATTGTACCCACAAAACTTCCACATGGAACATAGATTGATGTTGATGGGATGATAGGTCCCTCCTATATTCTGTTCCCCATGTCCTCTATGCAAGGACCAAGATTGGTAATAAAAATCCATTGTGGAGGCCAAAGTGTCCAAAATTTAATAAACCCTATGCTCTCCATAATGGGAAATGCACCATACATGTGGTGCTCCCTTATTCATTGCAAAGCTCAAACTCTGGTTTCAAAAACCAAAATTTTAGGCTCTACAAACCGTTTACCACATTTTTTTATGCCACTTCTCTCTGTATTGTGGATACCAACATCTCAATTTCCAATACCACACTTTGATGCTTCACAATACCATTTAACACCTTCCTAATGCCACTTTTTCCAAAAATGTTATTCATGCTTCCACCAAGGATTTCACCTTTGCCACATGCCTTTCACTTGTACTCTCTAATCCAACCTATCATAGGCTCCACCACGTTAGCATACCAGGTCAAATCAATAACCCCAAGGTCACTTCATGGCCCTCATTTCCATATGACCCATTCCTAATGTTTGTTTCCTTGGAAATTTAATCCCTTTAATGTCTGCTTATTAACCAAATCCAAACTCCATGCAACCCATTATCTATTATTAGAGTTATAACCAACTAAGAAGAAGGGATAATTTGTTAGAAAAGGTTGGATAAGTCTTTGCTATATTAAGCGGGTCGGGGGTTCCAGTCCCACTGATTACTATATTCCCATGGATTTTGTTGTTGCATACAACCTCCACACGATTTTTTTGGGAATGGATATATATATATATATATATATATATATATATATAATTAAAAGAAATCTCCATACATTGTTATAACAATTTAACATGTGGTTAATTAAATTCCCACGCATATGTGTTGATCCCCCTCCGTGCTATGGTGTGGTCATGTGGTGTGCAATGTACTAGGGGATAAGGGTTGAGGGATTAGGCCCTTGGCCCTTTAGCCACCAAAATAAAACTTTGCATAAACTTTAATATAATGTTTGCCACATAGTTAGTAAGCAGTATATGGTGGCGCATTGGTAAAGTGGGATTTGATAAGAACTTTGGTGGCTATAGAGGTCATGGGGTTAAACCCTATTGACTCCATAATTTTTATATAACACTAGCCATTATAGGCCAATGGGAAGCTACCACATGGAAACTTCTCATGCCACATGTCAAACATTGATTGAACCACTTGGATGCCTAGAGGTATTTGCCAACTCAACCTGCCAACTATCATGCCATGCCACCCTACATGTGTCACGTCAAAATGCCTCTGGTGTTCGACAACACAAGTATTCCAACAGAGGACGAACACCTTCAGTAACCACTCACATAACCAGATCAAAGATCAACACACCGATGTTTTCACGTGGTAAAACCCCTACGGGGAAACATCCACGGTCCTAGCCAACACAACCACTTGGAGCAGTTTATTAATGCAAAAGAAAAATATTACAGAGAGATTTTACAAGAGAGTTTATCACAATCGATAATTGACAAATGACCCTCCATTCTCTTTAAATAGAGATCATGGACCAATCGGGTGTTAAGCCATAGATCAATGGCCGTTGAGATCGAGGAGAGTGTGAACTGTCAGATCACTCAATGTCAGGAACATATTGTGACTGTCATATTTCCTAACTACAAATGCATACTAATGCATACTAAAGAAACACACTAAGAAACACACTTTTACCTAACGACACATTAGACCAAGTAGATCTTTACTAAATCCTAAGTGTCTAAATATCCTAACATCCCCCCTTAAGAACAACTTGGGATATGATTGAAGGATTTACAATGGTGACACAATAGGAGAAGGAAGGTGGCATTAGAGCCTATCCCCCCTTAATGACAACTTCTTGAACTCCTAACATAGATCAAAGTTTGTAAACTTCACTTTTGTAAGAGACTTTGTGAAAATGTCTGCAACTTGATATTCTGTAGGGCAAAAGAGCACTTCAATAACTTGATCATGAATGAGATTTCTGATGAAGTGCATGTGTAGCTCAATGTGTTTTCTACGCTGATGTTGAACTGGGTCTTTGGCGAGCTTGATGGCACT
>JZKD02S1825864.1:352071-407404 GCA_000966675.3 Picea glauca | reverse complement strand
GGTTTGAAAAACTTGGAGGCCAAGGAAATAGTGCAAAAAACCTAAGTCTGTCATTTCAAATTTCTTCTTAAGGATGGTTTTCACATGGTTTAAAAGTTTTGAGTCACTACCAGTATGGATAAGGTCATCAACATAAAGGACAAGGATTATGAGATGGCTTCCTACTTTCTTGGTATAGACATTAGGATCAGAATGGCATCTAGAGAATCCAATGACAATAAGAAAGTTGTCCATTTTGGCATACCAAGATTGGGGAGCTTGCTTGAGACCATAAAAAGATTTCTTAAGGCGACAAACAAGGCTAGAGTCATTCTGGACATAGCTAGGAGGTTGTTCCATGTAGATTTATTCTTGAAAATATTCGTGCAAGAAGGCGGATTTAACATCCATCTGATGGACCTCCCATTTATGTGAGGCAGCAAGGGCAAGAACAAGGTGGATGGAATTCATTTTGGCTACAGGGGAAAAGGTTTCATTATAGTCAATTCCTTCAACTTGGGAAAATCCTTTGGCAACTAATTGAGCCTTGTGTCTTTCAACACTTCCATCCAATGCATACTTAGTTCTGTAGACCCATTTACATATGACAAGTTTTCTTCCTTTTGGAAGAGGTACACAAGATCCCAAGTATCATTTTCTATTAAAGAACGATACTCTTCATTCATTGTTGTATCCCAATATGGATGACCTGAAGCTTTTGCAAATGTCTCTAGATCATGAGTTTTTGAAAATTGAGCCAAAAGAGAAGAGGCTCGTTCGAACTGTGAAAGTGTCCGACGTTGATTTGAAGGATCACTGACAAGATCACTAGCTGCTTCTTGTGTTGAATGTACCCATCTAGGAAGTGGTGGAGCTGGTGTTGTTTCAGGTTCAAAGGACTCATCTGGAGGAAGGTGAGCAAGTGGAGGTGGATTTTCATCCTCATTATCATCATCTGAAGAAGAAACCAGAATAGAAGAAGGCACAAATGCCCAAGATGGCTCGCAGAGCGAAGAAGGCACAACTGTTGAATTAGGCTTACAGGCCAAAGAAAGCACAAACGTCGAATTAGGCTCGCAGTCCAAGAGATTTTCATCAAATTTAACATCTCTTCTAATAATAATTTCATTACAATATGTTTGAAGAAGACTATAACCTTTGACATCTTCATAATAACCAACAAATATACACTTCTCACTTTTAGGCTGGAATGCTTTCCTTTTCTCATCAGGAATGTGAGTCCATGCTATACTGCCAAATACACGGAAGTGACTTACATTTGGTTTAATTTTAGTCCAAGATTCTTCCGGTGTTATATTTTTAAGAGCCTTTGTGGGAGTGTGATTTACTATGTAATTTGCACAGTTGATGACTTCCGCCCAATACCTTAGATTTAATCCCTTAGATTGGATCATACAATTAGCCATTTCTTTTAATTTTCGGTTCTTTCTCTCAGCAACACCGCTTTGTTGTGGTGTATATGGAACAATGTGTTGCATTTGGATTCCCTGTGTAGTGCAGTAACTTGTAAAATTATTGTTCACATATTCACCTCCATTATCTGTTCTTAAACTTTGAATTTGATGTCCAGATTGCTTTTCTACAAGGGCCTTGTAGGCCAACAACTTGTCAAAAACTTCGCTCTTAAGTTTTAAGAAGTAAACTCAAATACGCTTGGAAAATTCATCAATGAAAGTTAAGAAATACTTGTACCCAAAAAAAGAAGGAGAAGAAAGTGGACCACAAAAATCACTGTGAACAAGCTGCAAAGGACCCGAGGCATGCCAAGAGGAACATTTTTCAAAATTGTCCTAATGATGTTTGTCGAGAACACAACCAGCACAAACACCATCTCTGCATGAAACAAGAGGGATCCTAGTCACCTTCTGTTGATTACATAGTTGCTGCAATGAGCGATAGTTTAGATGACCAAACCACTCATGCCAAAGTTTGCTCAAGTCATCGCTATGAGCAACAAAAACTGATGAAAAAGATGATGACCCAAAGTTGTCAAACTTGTACAACCTGGTAATATCATAAGCAATTCCAGTTGCAAGAACATGTTGAGGATCTTTTAGATCCTTGATTACAACTTGGTGAGGTGAAAACTCTACGGTTTTACCTTCAACTGAATGAGTGATTTGATATACTGATAGAAGGTTACAAGAAATACTTGGAACACATAATACATCATTGAAATGACCATTTTCTACTTGAACTATTCCAGATCCTTCAACACTAAGAGATCTATCATCACCAACAAATATTTTCTTGTTTTTACATTCATTTAGAGTAGAAAATATGTCTTTATCCTTAGCCATATGATAAGATTATCCAGAATCAATAAGCCATTTATCATAAGTAGAAGTAGAAGTAGAAGGTGTATTGAAGGAGAAACTAGAAGCAGAAAGTGCATGCCCATGAGAAGAAGAAGAAGAAGTAGAATCAATATTGATGTTGTGATTCTTCATCGTTGCTTCTAAAGCTACCATCTTCTTGAAACATTTGGACTCATCATGACCATCTTTATCACAAAAGTTGCAATGTATGTCATTCTTCTTATTTTTATATTTTTCTCCTTTGTCTCCATTAGGAGAAAAAGTTGTCTGAGTGGGTTTGGGACCCTTATATTGCTTGTTGTTGTGGAGAGGATGTTGCTTCTTGGGATTCTTGGGTTTATCTTTATGATGGACAACTAAGGCTTTGTTGGAGGTACCTGTAGTGCTAATCACTCCAAGTTGTACTAGCTTATCTTGCTCTCTAATCAAAGAATCACAAAAGTTCTCAAGACTGGGTTTCTGATAAGCTTCCCCTAAAGCCTCTTACATGGCATAAAAGGTAGATACAAACACAAAATATGCACTACCTATCTTAGAAAGAATAATATAGATGCAACGATCTTCGTCTATCTTTATCTTACGTTCTTCACATAAAGTTCTGAGTGTTTTAAACTTAGATAGATAGTCTTCAATGCAAGAAAAATCACTTGGACTTAAAGTTAGTACTTGATTTTCTAACTGTTGTGCTCAAATAATATTGTGTTTACCAAACACAGATTCAATCTTTTCCCAAGCTTCTTTGGGTTTATCAATTGATTGAAGGTGGAACCTTAAATCATGAGAGATGGGCATTCCGATTAATCCACATGCTTCGTCATTCCTATTATCCCATTTGGCTTTCTTATCAGCACTAATGGGTGTTGTTTCCTTTCCCAAGGTAATCTGGTACAAGCCTTTACTTCTTAATAAATCCTCTATATGGGATTTCCATTGGAAGTAGTCGGTGTTGGTAAGTAAGAGATTACTTGTATAAGACATATTAAATATGTAGATAATACATATTTAAAAACTGAAATTGATTATCTGAATGGAAAGAGCTCGAAAAGTTATGCGGTTTTAAAAAAAACGGCACTGAAAACGGACTTTGGATTTGAGAGTTATGTCCTTTTAAAAAAAGACATAAACGGTAACCAAATGACCACGTGATAGTGTAAGTTGCTTTATGAAGTGACCCACTTTTATAAAGAGAAGTGGGGATCACTTTTACAATGAAATTACTTTATAACAAAAAAGCTACATGCAAAATAAATAACTCTGAAATAACTCAAGACCTCTTACTTAATAAGGCAACTTTTAACCAAATGGTCTAGCAAAACATATTGTAATGTTTAGAAGGAGGATTGGGGGTGTTGTTTTTTTTGTTGTGGTCAAATATGGCCTTGGAGAGCGTGCTAAAAAAAATCCCCTTTCACATAAGAAATTTTTTTTGCTTCTCGATGACAACAAGGTAAAGATCTCAGTTAACTTACCCGGAAGAAGCACCTTTTCCTATTTGTTTTTTATTTTTCGAGATTGCACAAGGCGCGAGGAAAAGAGAATACATAGATCTAAAAGAGTAGAAACCCAGAAATAAATAATACAAAACCGAAATAAAACCAAAACACAACTCTGCAAAAATTTAAAAAAAATGTGTATTCAAATTTTATACCTCCCAATCTCACTGTAATGGACGTATCTTGGGCAAACATAAACCTTTTCGAGTGAAACGAAAAGTGTTCATGAATGAAAAAAGTGATCCAGACCCAATGGAACAGTCCTCTCAGCCCAGAAATGTACGGAAATGACAGAAAATGGATATGAGGCAACTCGGCTTCACAATCTCGATCTACAACAAGAGTAGATCTTCAAACAAGCTCTGATACCATGTTCGAAAACACATGTATTCCAACAAAGGATGAACGCCTTCAATAAAAACTCACATAAACAGATCAAATATCAATACACCGATGTTTTCACGTGGTAAAACCCCTACGGGGAAATATCCACGGCCCCAACCAACGCGGTCACTTGGAGCAGTTTATTAATGCAAAAGAAAAATATTACAGAGAGATTTTACAAGAGAGTTTCTCACAATCGATCATTGAAAAATGACCCTCCATGCTATTTAAATAGAGATCATGTACCAATAGGGTGTTAATTCACGGATCAATGGTCATTAAGATCGAGGAGAGTATGAATCGTCAGATCACTCTATGTCAAAAACATATCGTGACTGTCGGATTTCCTAACTACAAATGCATACTAATGCATACTAAAGAAACACACTAAGAAACACACTCTTACCTAACGACACATTAGACCAATTAGATCTTAACTAACTCCTAAGTGTCTAAATATCCTAACATCTGGCGGTGCCACGAGGCACCCCCATTTTGCCTGGTTTGACAAAACTTTGACTACTCATAACTTGTGCATACAAGCTCCATTTGATGCATTGTTTGTGCCATTGGAAAGTTGATGATGAGATCTACACAATAACGTCTTTTTAATGAACTTTTGAGATGGTCTAATTTTGAAATTTTATGGATCCCCTGACACCTTTGTGAGCGTTTCAGATCCTCCTGAACCTTTGTGAGCATTCCTTAGATCCTCTTAGATCATATAACAACCCATTTTCTCTCATTCTGAGCTAATATTATCCCTAGAGAGAATTATTGACATCCCATCTAGCCATCAATAACCAAGGAACTCTCTTCCACTACCCCACACAACAAAAGGAAGATCTTCCCCTTATCTACTTAATAATCTATCATAGATATTATTCCATCTAGTGCTCTTTAGTGTGGCTAGAAAGAGCCCAATATATCGTATGTTTTCTGAGAATTTTTCACAAGATCAATACTTGGTTCTCAATCATCCAAAGAGCATCAAATGTGATGGGCCTTCTATGTCTTTCTAATTAATCAGAGAGGCAATAAGAAGATCTGTGCATTTAATTATCAATCTGAGATTTGCATAGAACTTAAGAACTACCATGCACTATATATGCAGGTTACAAGATTTCTTACAAAAGTCTATTTTTCTAGTTGTAGTTATGACCATTATGAAAAGAACATAAAGTCATCCAAAAGTAAGGACACTAGCAGAGAAACAATCCTAAGAATCACACCTTGCTCGAAAGAAACAATCACAAGAATGGAAATCACTCATACTACAGTTAAAACCACACGTGCAAGAATTAAAAATTATTGACATAAATTGAAATCACTCCACTTGTAGGAATTAAAAATTATTGGCAGAAATTGAAATCACTCAACTTGCATAAACTAGAATCATTCACACTTGTAGAAACTAGAACCACTCACACTTGCAGAATTTGAAAATCACTTGTTCTAAATCTGAGATCACACTTGTACAAAAGGAAATTACTCTATTAGAAGGAAACACGCTTTCAGAAAACAAAGTGCTACAACCTTTCCAAATTATAGAACATTGATACTCTAATTATAATTGTGTTAAGTTCAATGAATGAATTTGTGTTTTCTATTTAAAATTTCTTAGAGCATAAAAAAATTCCGAGAGTAATTTCAAAAACATTGTATTGTTCAAAATGACACACTTTACAAAATATAGGAGAGATAAGATAACACAAAAAGCATAAAAATAAATCACCAATGAAATTAATTATTACTAAGTTCTACTGATTACGAGATGCTAGATAGATTACTAAATGCTAAGCAAAATGTTTCCTTTGCAGATTAGAACTCAATTATATACTAAACAAAAGAATCACAATGACTATACCTAGGGAGAGAATTCATTAAACATAATCACAAATCAATTATAAACTACTCTATGAAATTTACCTAATTTTTACAACAATACCTATCTTGGGAGGGGGCCCTGCCTCTTCGGACTAGGCACTAAAATAAATCTGCAGAGACTACGAAATTAAATTCACACTTCAGATCAAAACATTGGCAACAAGCTTTCACAAGTCCTTGTATCAGTTGAAGATCAAATTACAGAGAAGTGTACTGAAAATGATAGTATTTTTCCCCCTCCCTTCCCCATGGAGGGAGTGGGTTCTTTATACATATTCATAGATTGTATAACCTTATAAAATATTCTAAGAATAGTCTTGAGAACCTATGATTCTTAAGTTGTTCCAACAATTGATTAAACTAGAATTTGGTTACAAACAAATGACTCAAAATAATACAACATTTATCTTGATACATATTTTCCATGTCATGTGTTGCAATTGGACCTTGTTTATAGTAACCATCTGCTAACAGTTCCAAATCTATGCTTATTGTAAAATTGGATCTTGTTGTGCTAGTTGGTCCTGGAAAAATGAACAACTGTGTACAACCAATCTTCCTTGTTTTTGATGGAGTTAGAAATCACTTGAGATTCCCGAGGGACAAGGGATCATAGCTTGTCTCACATCCTTTTCTTACAATAGAAACATGAGTAGAGACACTTTAATGCGATTGAGGTGGAAGAAATTGGAGTAGCAACACATCAGTAGGAGTAGAAACATGTTGATAAGACTGGAGAAACAACACAATAGTAGTAGCATGTCGATAATACTTGAGTAGCATCACAAGAGTAGCAAAACCAAATTAGCGGTGCACTTGTGACCCTGAAATGGAAGCTAACATACATCCTTTGCAAGTGTGAGTACAAAAGGCGTATTTCTCCAAAACACACGAGCACAATTCAATAAAAAAAATAGGAAATATGGGAAAGGTATACCTTGGATGAAATGTATCATTATAGACAGTAACGTATTCAAAATGGTTGCAAATGGTGGAAAAATATAACAAAAGGTAGAAGGAAAAACATGTCAAAATATAGAATTTCTATGACCCAACATGTCAGTCCAATTAAAGGTGTCGTGTGCCATCACGCAACCAGTATGATGAATTAGAATTTGAGTCACCGTATGAGTGGACCTAGTGAAGGTTGCTAAGATTGTAGTCAAAATCCCCCTGTCTCCCAAATGGGTAGTAAGCAACATAACACTCAACTTCATACCAACATCAAGCTTCCATTGCAGGCACTAATTTGTAGTCATACCGATATTTTGATGTAGGAAACCATATTAGAGGGAAACAAAATTTCAGGTTGATCAACCTAGGATCCCACCTTCTGATACACTCAACATATTTTTCCACTTGTTGTAATTCAATGGCAAGATTGGAATAATTGAAGGCATCCCTTCTCTTCATCACTTTAGTAGAACTATCCCATCTATGTTTACAGGGCACTAGGGCATCCTCCTTCAAACACTCAATACACCCAACATAATGAGAGATTTCTTATCGTTGAGTTGTGGCAATAATATCAACATGTGCAGATGATACAATCACTGTGTAGATATTCACTTCTTACCCATATCTCCATTGTACTCGGTGACTCGGAAAATATATAAAGGCCCTCAACTATACATCACCAACAAAATAGTTTGGATTCCATTATCGATCATGATGCAAAAGAAACTCGTGTTGATAGTACAATTCACACAACAAATTTTTGTCTTCCTTGTTGCTTTTGTAATATGCCTCTAAAGATGATTCTATAGATTTCACATTATGGGATTTACCTGTATCCATAGCCTTAAGTCGAAACATTTTCCAACTCGGGTCCATACTCAAGAAAAGATTCAAAAAAGTTAATTGGTGGATCAACAATTGTACTAGGGGACAAGGGAGGAATGGAAAAAAATATTTCTTCATTATTACGCACAAATTGGTCAATGACCTATGCCAACATGTCTAACCTTCCTTGTGACTAATACCCTTGCAATTCCCCCTCTAATTTTCCCAATTTCTTCTTTAATATATGATTCACTTTCTTCAACCTATCCATTTTTCCAGTAAGTGAACAATAATATGATTTAACATGCAACTTACTCGACATCACACCAACAAAATTTCATCTCATGTGCTTGGCTGTTCCAGTAGGTTCTTGTAGGATGATGTCCTTAAATCCCCTCTTAGGTGCTAGTTCTTGTGTGGCAGCGGTCATTCGAGGGGTTGTCGTGTATGCTATATTAGAGACGTGATTCATCCTTAGTGCCTCTATATAAAATCATTTTCCATGACCTCTATTCCTCTTCATCATTTGAACCACTTCTTTCAAAGGATATTCCTTGATCATCTCAACATCACTATCCTGAGGAGTGGGAATAAAAGAGGAGGGTTTCTTCTTTTCTTGGCTTGTGGATAATTGTTCTAGTGACTCCTCTTTTTCCTCCTTTCCTTGTCTTCTGAACTGGGTGCATCCACAAATCTCCCCATGTCCATTGTTTATGAGATAATGCATGGGTTACGAAAAGATTTATTAATTTGTGATGAGAGATGCAGGTGTCCATTTTCCCAACCATTTTGAGAGCCTTCACCATATGTTGTAGGTCTTTCAAAAATAAGTATGAAATGTATAAATTTTTGGTGTCAAAGGTAGATGAGAAACTTAAGGTGGTATCCATAAATTGTGTCATGCCTGCCTTCATAAGTGATGAATTTATGCACAAAGTAGGCGACATCCTGCCATGGCCGAGGTAGAAATTTTCCATCAAATCCCTTTCCTTTATTTACCAGGGTTTCTACTTCCCACAATAATTCCTATCTCACTATTGACAGTTTTCAAACCAACAATTACCACTTTGAGGCATCCATGTAACCACAAATAGTGATTCTTCAGTTACTCTGTTGTAGAGTCCATGGACTTTGGTTGAGGTCATTTGGAAATTCCCTACAAATTCTAGAGAAATATTTGAATCAAACCCCTATAACCTCCCAAATTACGTCGTCTGCCCTGCATCTCAAAAAATTGGGTAGACCTTTGCATTTGTTTGTAACAGAGCTATATACAAGGGCTCATGTATGAAAATGGAGCCTCCCATGGTGATATCATAAAAGTGATTGATAAATATAGGTGTATTAAGGGTTGCTTGACACTCTGATTTGTAGCAAGAAAAATGGTGTCTACAATTTCCAAATTAGGAATGGAAAGGTTGGTATATGGGGCGTACGTTCCATAATTATGGATTTTTTCTTGTTAAAAGCATAAATGAATATTTTATTTAATTTATCATTATGCATGGTGCAACCATGGTGTCAAAAAGTGAGAAGGTGGTAGTTATTAATTGGCGATGGGTGACATGGTGATCATTAGGTGTTGATGTGGAGGATAGGTACTAATATCATAGTAACTCCCCCCCAACTGAAAGGACAAGCCGAACTCAACCAAAATATTTGGTGCAGGGTGAGTAGAGGGGTTTGATTTCCATAGATTTTGTCATTAAATGAACGATGGGAATGTGTGGAGAAGCGTACCTTTCATACTTACCCATGTGTTGTCATGATTGTTACTGACATGTGGATGTTGGTTGGTGGGAATTTCGATGCAGTGGCTAGTGTTCATGGTTCCACGGAGTTGCAACAACCTTCATGTATTAGAGGTGCAACAATGATGAGTAGTAGAAACAACGAGTCACAACAGTGACAAGTAGAAACGACAATGAATCACAACGACGATGAGTTGTAGGACGAGTTGCAACACAAATTTGTAGGCAATAGATAGCTACATAAATGTTTGTGACATGGTTGTAGAAATTACAGTGGGGAAATCTATAGTAGAATATGAGTCTCCAAATAAGAAACATGAAAAAATGATACTGAAAAATGAAACGCTAGGTAGGTTGAGATATTTTGTTTTTGTGAAAATTTCATTTTCCAAGAACTATTTTTATGTAACATCCCCAACCACCCAAGATAATCTAAACCACACAAATATCAACTTATAGTGCTTTGATACCACTTTGTAATGTCCAAAATCAATACTGGACAAAGCTACGCCAACATCTTAATGCGTAGGTACTACTTACAACACTCCCTGTTACAAGTAGTATTAGAATATCTGCGCACAATCCTTAGGGAACTGCACCCAGACCCAAGATGGGTTTCGCTCCATGAGTAAACTTATTTTAATACAATCATAGCAATGGAATAAGTAAAAAAATATACCGTGCGCATAGTCCTTCAGAGAACTTATATACTGTTGTGCACACAGTTACTCTGCACACCTAATGATATTGCATACAATGAATATGATACTGCACTAGATTTTATCACCTTTCTGTGTGAGGACTACTTCACTGCACGCATGACATATTATACCCCACCTTGGTATCTTCTAGTCTTAAAAAATAATTTAACACTTAACCATAAGATAACATGAACAATATTATACATATTAACCATACATTTAGCTAACAAAAAACACTTATAATTGTCGCACCCACATAGACACAGTTTGCAGGAAAAAAGGAATGCATATAAGCAGTAACATTACAAAAAATTAACCACAGTATGTATATGCAAGTTTGTATAGGAAAATAACCCATAATAGAGAATAAAAACAAGCACGTAGTCATTAGAATAAACTCATAAGATACACTTATCTTTAATGAAAAGTCACCAACTGTGTGCATAACTCAGACATTCCTCCTAACCATAGACTTCGTCGCTCATAATATTTTAGCAACAGGTCACCCCCGAGTTGGGGCATAAAATCCACAGGGAAAAAAGGTTCCTAATGCCAAGCTATGGTTTTCCATTTAGTACCAACATGCTCTAGGACAAGGTAGAAAACCTCAACAACACTCCAACCTACATTTTCTCATTCCCCATCAGCCTGCACAACCCAAGGTAGTGTGACCCCTTCTCCACAATGTGGTCCCTCGGGCTGCACCACTAAACTTATAGGGCTCCAAAACAGGTCGACCAGGAAGTCTTAGAGCACTATGTCTCCAGGAGTTCCAAATTCCCTTAGAGGTCTCTAGGTACCCTTCAGGCCTCACACTGAGGAACCTATCCCCACGCTTCTACCTCTAGGGATCTCACCTTCTCCAAGGAAACCCAAGGATAATTGTACACACACCCAAATCTAGCTAGGATCCATAGGGTAATATCCATAGTATCTAATCACCAACTTCCATAGAGAAATTACCATGGTCAACCTCTGGAAAGAATGGAGTGAATGAATGGTGAATTGCACTAAATCCCCCCTATAAATAGACCATGGATAAATAATATATTTTTATGGTCATAACTTGCCACTTGTCACCTTAAGAACTAGATTTTATCCTCTTGGTGACTCGTTCCCATCTCTAAAGAACTTAAGATAAGTAATGATCCATAAATTAAACTTTCAAAAATATTATCAAAAGATTCCCTTGACTCAAAATTCCCCTTTTTTTGTGGAGTTTATCTCCCCATCTCTTTCTGTGTGAGTTGAGTCTACGTGTAGTGATGTGATTACATTAAAAACTTGTGGTTTATTACATTTACAATGTAGGTGCATTATCCTTTTTCATCCAACCTCGCCAACCTCAAAAAATGGGTGTGCATACAAAGGTTCACTGGCCTCAAAATTGTGTTCTTAATTAATTCGGTGTGCATGAAAATCTGGGATGTGCACACTTCTTCCTTTGGTGCACCATCCTTGCACACTTACACATGTATGCACTATACTATGAAATGTGCACGTTATTTCTTTGTTGCACAATCCTCGTGAAATCACCACGCTATGGGACGTGTTTACAAAACTAAATCCAAGACTTGATGCCAACAACTCACCAACTTATATATATACACACATTTATATTTACATTTACATTTGGGGTTCGTCCTAGGGGTATTACATTTTCAAATGCTATTTGTCTAAACACGCTCAGAGTTAGATATTTTTATTTTATTTTATTTTATTTTGTTTATTGTTTTGTTTTATTTCTCTGAAGCTAATGTCGATAGGGTGGTCGTTGCACCTATCACTCCTACAATCTCCAATTCATCACTACACCAACAAGTGGCGAGGTCCCTAATGAATGCATCCTTGGAAAATGACTATCTATATAGTCATAGGTGATGTCCATTGGCCATTAAGAGAGTCCATATTTCATCAATATTGTACAACTTCACTACCTCGTTGTCGTAGACATTATTAATCTCATATGGCCCTAGACAATGTGTCTGGAACTTCCTCTTGAAATATTTGAATCTAGAGTCGTATAGAAGATTCCAATCCCCTGGATGGAAATTTTTCTTCTTGATGAATTTATTATGCCATTTGGATTGTTGTTGTTGAAACACATAAGCATGATGTAGGGTGGCTTGACATCATTCATACAACTCACTGATATGATTCATTCAACTCTGTTGTGATTATGATAAATCCATTCCTAGTTGTAGTGTTGTCCTCAATGTCTTCAATTCTATCTCAATAGGGAGTTTAACATGTTTACTGTATACAATCTCATAAGGGGTAAAGCCTATAGTGTTCCATGATGTAGTACTGTAAGTCCACAAGGCCTCTGGAAGTCTATATGCCCAATCCTTAATATGTATTTGGATAGTTTTAGTCAGTATGGATTCCAAAATATTGTTGGAACTTTCGACCTACCCATTAGCTCGTGGGTTATATGGTGAGGTGATCATGTGCTTGATCTTGTATTATTCCATGATGGCCCGAATATGGTTGGTGGTGAATTGTTCTCTTCCATCTATGACGATTTCTCTGAGCACCCCAAATATGACAAAGATCTCTCCATAGAAGAATTTTGAATCTACTTCTGTAGCTTGGGAGAGTGCCTTGGCCTCTACCCATTTGGTGATGTAGTTAGTACAAAAAGGATGTAGGTATTTTGTCTTGATGAAGGATGAATTCCCCCCATAAAATATAATTCCCACTTATCAAACGGTTCCACCATAAGTTGGGTTTGAAGTGGAATTTTGTCTATTTGAACAGGTTGTCCCATCCTTTGGCAACAATCACAAATTTTCATGTACTCTCATGCATCTTGAAATATTGTGGGCTAGTAATACCTTGCATGCAGTACTTTGTAAGCAGTTCTTTTGTCTCCAAAGTTTCCTCCACATCTCCTGTCATGATAGTCCCCTAGGATTTCATGGATCTTGTCTTCTCTAATATAGTTCCAAATGATGAGATTGGGAACAATGTAGAAGAGACAACCTTCAATTCGAGAATAATGGGAATGTTTTCTTGATAATGTGTTTCCACTCTTTTGGTGAGATATGTGTAGGGAGCTTTCCCGCAGTCAAGTAATAAGAAATATTTGTGAACCATGGGCAGTTAGTAGATAATGAAAAAATATGCATGTCAGTAAAAACATCCTTGACATAAGTGGTATTGCCATTGTTAGTGAGCTTGGAAAGGAAGTTGGCGATGACATTATCCCTTCTAGGCCTATCAAGAATGGTTATGTCAAATTCGTGTAGTATTAACAACCACCGGGTCACTTTTACATTGGTCACTGATTTGTTCACGAGCTAACAAATGACAGAGTGATCAATGTGCAAAAAAACCCGATAGCCTGTGATATAGTGATGAAATTTATATATAGCATAAATAACAACAAGGAAATCTTTTTCTATTGCAGTGTAGTTTAGTTCCACATGAGTCAAGTTATTACTGATAAAGTGGATAACATATGGATTTTTTTTCTTGCACTCCCCCAATACCACTCCAATGGAAATGTCTGAAACATCCATAGATATATGGAAGGGCAGGGCCCAATTTGGCCCCATTAAGACTTGTGATGTGGACAATTTTTATTTTATCGCTTCAAAAGCACATTGACACTTATTAGTCTAGATGAATTATGCATTCTAATTAAGTAGTGAAAATAAAGGACATGCAATTTTTGTAAAGTAAATCACCAGTAATAACCATCATGCCCTAAAAATATACATACCTATTTTTGTGTTTTTCGAGATGGAAGATTGATTATTACCACATTTTTTGTTGTGTCCACCTTGATACCTGTAGGATAAATATGGTGACCTAAGACAATACCTTTAGTTAGTATCATAAAACATTTCTCATTATCAAGGGACATGTTTTCCTCTTTACATATTTTAAGAGATTTCCCCAAATTAGTTAATGCTTCTTCAAATGTATCATCATACACTATAAACTCATCCATATATAACTCTACACAATTATGAATTAAATACGATAATATACTAATAAAATCCCTTTGAAAGGTGGCTGGGGTGTTACATAGTTCGAAGGGTAGTACTCGATAGGAAAATGTTCACCATGGGAAGGTAAAGGTTGTTTTGTCTTGGTCCTCTAAGGCTATTTGAATTTGGTTATATCCATTGAAGCCATCGAGGAAGTAAAAGTAATTTTTCCTCGTGAATCTGTCAAGGACTTGACCCATGAAGGGTAGGGGAAAATGGTCTTTATGGGTGGATTTATTTAGTTCCCTATAGTCCATATAGATCTGCCTCTTCCCATTTTTCTTGTGAACAATGACAAGTGGAAAAACCCACTGGCTATCAGAAATGGGGTATATAAAGTTTAGTGAGAGAAGTTCTTGTAATTATTCTTTAACAATTTCCTTTAGGGAAAGATTCATCCTATGCTGAGGTTGTCAAATGGGGTGGGAATACTCCTTTGTATATATATGGTGAGTGAATAGATTTGAGTGGATTCCCTTCATGTCTTCATAGCCCTAGGAAAATGCATCACTATGCTCTTGGATTAATCTAAACAATTTCCACATTTGAGAGGCCAGGAGTTTGGAATTGTTGTTTAATGTTTTCCTTGGGCCAATTTTTACAAATGTACTGGTGTACTTGGTTATATCATAGAGATGTATCAACATGGGATTTTCCACAATGAAGTTGTCACTCAATTAATAGATTGATTGAGTGGCAGAGTCCAGGAATCGATTAAGGAATTTAGATTGTGAGGTATAACAGGGGTTGGATATTAAGTCATTGATCATGTCATCCTCATTCTTTTATTTAAGAGAAATATATTGATCTCTTGCAAGTAACTAGTGGGAAATATCTTCATCATCTTATTCTTCCATCCATATTGGTATTTCAGGTTCTATGCTTAGCCTGATATAGGTATACAAAGTGAGTTTCTTGGTATAATTTCCATGGGATATGGTCATATTCCCAGATCTACAACTGTTGTAAGCGTCAATGGTGGCCAACCAGGGCCTCCCTAAAATTAAAGGGTATCCTCCCAAGTTATATTTGGGCTAAAAGACCGTGAAATCAAGATGATACTCCCAGGAATCTATGGAAATAACTACATCTTCTATGATTCCTTCAATATTGACTAGGATCAACCAACTCGTTGTAGGACTATGGAATTTTCTCATGGGTAACCCAACCCAAGATTTTCCATGGTCTCATGGGTGATCACATTAACTATGCCCCCTAGATCAATCAAGGTGATGAGGATGCATACATTATTGATTTGGACATCAACTATGGGACTTCTAGGGTATGAGTATTTTCCTATAAATATTCTCTCAAGCATTGAATATGCCAACTAACCAATTACATGCATAGTCTAGGGATTTTTCCTTTTTCTTCCTAGTTTTCTCAAGCATAGTTCCCTAATGGATTTTGAATATATGGGTATGTATTTTATCACTTGAAATAATGGGACCCTTACACATGTGTTATTTATCCCCCCCAAGAATTCAAATTAGAGCTACATGGGGTTTTTATCTCGATTCAATCTCTTCGGATAAAAAGGAGGTTGTTTTGTGCTTGTGGATTGCACCTGATCTACAATCATAGGGGAAGTGGGTTCTTTGTCATGGGAAGGTTCATAAACATGATTATGTATAGTTTCCTGAACTTCTTTCTCACCATCGTCTTCAAATATTATAGGAGAATTTTCCTTTTTAGAGTCCTCCCTAATTAGAGTTGGATATCATGGAATTTAAGGGAGGTAATAAAGTAGGTGGAATAGTTGGGAAGCTTAGCAATGTATGCATGATGTGATGTATTATTATTTGGGTTAGCATTAGGTTTTGCGTGGAGTTGTGGGCGAAGAGGAGGATTGTTGGTAGGCAATTGGATCTGTTACTGCGAAGGTAGCTGTGGAATTTGGGTTTTTTGTGGAAACTATAAAGGAACTTGGAGTTGTTGTGGAAATTGGAGAGGAACCTAAGGTTGACCTCCAAAGGAAGGATTTTGTCATCCCTGTTTCCAAGGATGGTTCAAGAGTGGTGGAGATACTAATGGATGTTGAGGCATCATGGGGTACCAAGGCTGAGAAGAATATTATAATTGCGGGTTAGTCCAAGCATTATACGATTTAAGTGGGTCTAAAACCATACCTAGAGGATGAGGCTACCATGGGTGTTTTTGAGTGACAAAGAAGATTTGTTCTGTCTTAGCATTCGTGTCTTGATAAAATTATTTTATCCCCAATAATGAGGGGAAACTTCTCTTGGTATCTTCTTGTTTACAAATGCCACAAATATCAAGCCTATTTAGGGGGAATTCCTTCAAGGGGTGTTTCTTGTTACATCTTGGGAAAAATGTTGATAGGGATAGCTTTGATTCCTCTTGCTTCTTCTTGATTTTCAATATATCTAGGTGGGAACTCAGAGAATTAAGGATGTCTATTTTGAAATATTCTAGCAGGTTTCCAATTTATGCTTTGGTGATGCCTCCTCCTGGTGCGTTAGTAATTCAGGCTATCATATCCCTTGCCCCCTTTCTCGGTGTGGATGATCCTCTTGAATATATTTTGCAGAGATCACAAATATATGCAAATGTAAATTGGGATACATCCCCTACCCCCATGGCATTTAAGATATCAATGCATTCTTCCTTGATTCCTTTTAGCAGAAAACTTATTTGGGTCTCTTCCTTCAAATAGAGTTTCCTTGAACCTTGTATATTATACTTGAATCACTCCATATAGTCTTCCAAGATTTCATCTTCCCTCTGGGTGATTTTGAAAACTTCTTCTTTACGGTCCCTGTCCATACAATAATCCCGGTATTTATTTAAAAGGGTATTTTCAATTGTTCCCATGAACCAATGTTATTTCCACCAAGTCCCATAAACCATCAGAGGGATTCATTTTTCAATGTGGCTTGGAACAAATTTAATTTATGAGCATCAAAAACATAGTCATAGATCCTATAAAGAACATCAAATTCGAAAAGGAATGTATTTGAGTCTTCATTTTCTATTCCATGGAAATTTGGTAGAGATGAAGGGGAAATATTTTTCATTTGTGTTACTCCCCCAGAATTCCTAATCAAGAATTCAAATGTAGTTGTTTCTTCCTTGACAATCCTTCCCTCTCCTTCTACCATCTGATTAGTTGATTCAGTGGAAGAGGGTGATTCTATATCGGATCCTGAGTAGTGCTTGGATTATGTTCTATATCAGGATGCTTGGTGAAAGGTCCCTTTCTATTGGATGAAATTTTAATGGGAAACAAAAGTTTCTCCTCTACTAAATAAGCAACTTCTGTTGTTGGGCCCATCGAATGAGTGGATTCTGAAAATGGTTTCACATGTTTCTTTTTCACTGAAAAAATGGTTGTAGGGGCTTGATTGTTGTCATTTCTTGAACCCTCTCCTTTGGTTGATTTTCCTACATGGTTAATATATTTATTATTTTTAACAGATCTACTAAATCTACCTTGAGGATCTCTAGTTCTTCTCATGAAAAAAACAATATTCTATTCTATACAAATATGTAACAAAAGAACACATATATTTTCATCTGGTAGGGAAGGATGGTTACAATAGATTTATTTTCTTAACTAATCATGTCTTACGACCTATTTACCCCTTCTTTTTGTGACCCGATATACTTGTCAAACCAAACCAATGCAAGAATGTTACTATTCCTTTGATAGTTCCCTCACAATGAAGCCAAGATGATGGGCCTTGTATTTGTATTTCTAATTAATCAGAGAAGCAAGAAGAATATCTATGCATTTAATTATCAATCTGAGATTTGTATATAACTCATGAACTACCATGTACTATATATGCAAGTTACATGCTTTCTTACAAAGGTCTAGTTTTGTAGTTGTCGTTATGATGATTATGAAAAGAGAATAAATGCATCCAAAAGTGGAAATGACACTAAGAGATATCCTAAGAATAAAGCCTTGATGGAAAGAAACAATAACAAGAATGGAAGTCACTCATACTACAGTTAAAACCACACTTGCAACAATTGAAAATTTCTGAAAGAAATTGAAATCACTCCACTTGTAGAAACTGGAATCATTCACACTTGCAAAATTTCAAAATCACTTGTTCAAAATCTAAGATCACACTTGCAATAAAGGAAATTACTCTATTAGAAATAAACATGATTGCATCAAAAGAAGTGATACAACCTTTCCAAATTATAAAACATTGATACTCTAATTATAATCATGCTAAGTTTAATGAATGTATTTGTGTTTCTATTTAAAATTTCACATAGTGTACAAACTTTCCAAGAGTAATTGAAAACAAATTGTACTGTGAAAAATGGCACACTTTACAAATTATAAGAGAGCTACGCTAGCACAACACACATAAAAATAAGTCACCAATGAATTATTACTAAGGTATACTAATTACAATATGCTAGACAAAATACTAAATGCCAAGAAAATTGTTTCCTTTGCAGATTATAACTCAATCAAATACCAACTACAAGAATTAAAATGACTATACCTAGGGAAAGAATTCATTAACCATAATCACAAATCGATTATAAACTACTCTATAAAATATACCTAATTGTAACAAAAGTACCTCTCCTAGGAGGGGGGCCTGCCTTTTCACACTTTGCATCAAAACATTAGCAACAAGCTTGCACAAGTCCTTGTATTAGTTGAAGATCAAATTACAGAGAAGTAGTAGTGCAAATTATCGTCTTTTTTTTTCCTCCCCCCATGGAGGGTGTGGGTTCTTTATACATCTCCTTAGCTTGTCTAACCTTAGAAAATATTCTAATAAAAATCTCGAGAATCTATTATCATAGATGATTTTAGGGGCTAAATTTTGCTCTTGGGCTAATTTTCCATGGTTTTTCCCAAGAAAAGATTCACCATTCTAAAAATAATTCGCCCAAATTCTATCGGATAAAATTATTTTACCTTAAAAATCGCCAAACTATATTAAATCTTTAGAAATCTAAACATTTTTACAAAAGTATCGCCAAACATTTATAGTTGGCATATGAAGGATTAGTGAGATTCGCCAAGGTCTATAAATTTTAAAATAAATTTCCATCCTTAAAATCATCCCTGTCTATTATTCTCATGTTTTTTGATGTAGGATCATCGTCAACAAAGCCACATGGGATGATAGCTCGACGCCTTAGCGCACATTTGAATCAATTTAGAATCTTAACGCGGGTGTTTCCTACAAATATTTTTGAATAGATTGAAAACTGAAGAAGATATAAACGCTTGGAAGTTGAATGATCATGAGCGATATGGGAGTTTCACTCCTAGACTTTAATGTAACAGAACTTAAGTAGTGGTTATTTTTTTATTTTTTTTGGGGAGTAGATAGACATTGTAAATGGTGATTAGACACCACTAGAGTACTTAGAGGAAAAGGCTTGAGGAGCCCTTTTTTGGTCTTTCATTATGACACGGCCCAATAGAGGTTATAGAAGGTAGAGAAGTGAAGAGAGGAGAGAGAGGAGACTCTGTTGCAGTCCATCCTGCACATATTGTAATCAGACATTCATGTTAATGAAAAAAAAAATAGTTTTTCCTGCATATGATTATTTATGTGTTTAAGTGCTTTTTATGAATGTTATATGTGGTTATGCATGTTGTATATGTGAGTTAGATTCCATTTGCATGGAAAATATAGACTTCACTGTCTGTCTATGGGTTTGCTGAGTTGTTTTGGGTTCTTATGCTAAATGCAAGGAGTGCATGACAAAGTGGTGGAAACTTTGTGAGCTAGCACAAGGAGTGCGCATCTGAATTTCAAATCGAATTCAGAAAAGAACGTTCAAAGAGGGCACACCAGGATAAATACAGACCCAAGGAGATCCTCAGAGTTACTGAATACTCTGGAGGAAGGATTGTGAAGAGAAGGCACATAGGAGAAACCTATAGTTACTGAACACTCTGAGGGAGAGGCTCTGTAAGGAGTGCATTGGGAAAACACCAGGAGTATGCAAGATGATTACTGGAAAACATTATAAAGTCTAAAGTCATTTGAAGACCAATCAAGTGCAAGGAGTGTGTGAGGGAGACAAACTTGTCTAAGTTCGAAATATTAAGAGAAAGAGATAAGAAAGTGTTAGGAAGGCACTAGAAAATATTCTAAGGAAGTGGAAGGGCCGAGCCCCTTTGAAATTATGAGTAAGTCCCAAAGCTTAGAAAAGATAGTGCAAGGAGTGTGCAAGAGTCAGAATTATTCCAAGTCCCAAATCTTAGGAGGAGAAGCACAAATTGAGACCCAAGCATTTGGGCTCGCAACATAAGGTTTAGAGGTCGAAAGCTTTGAACACTTACAAATTTTCCCAATTTCGGGTGATCAAAATCTGGATCAAGGGATCAAATTTTGCTCAATTTTCAAAGTGCTCGGAATGCGACGAAAATAGTGCCATTGCGTCCGTCTCGTCTTCCTGATTCCGGCAGTATATTTACTTTGTCAAATGGACGGCATATGGAGAAGATATCGCGATCTATTCGTCAAGCCAAACATGCAAAAACAATTTTGATGCTGATTGTACCTGTCCGTACAGTCCGTACGGTCTGACGTGGCAGGGTCGTACAGTTTGTACGATGATGTGTCAAGTGGATGACATAGCAAGCATTCATTGGTTAGCAGTTGGTGAATCATGGAGTGACACGTGTCCTTTGGTGGTGAATGATGTGAGGACACGTGGCCCAGTCCGTGGGTGCCACGTGTCACTCGGTTATTGGTTGGTTGCTTGATGTGTAAAAGGTATGGTAGAGTCCGCGGGGTTCAACCGCCGGACCTCCCCCACTATACAACGCTTTAACAAACCTTCGCTAGCCAACATGCCACCTATTGTTGCTTGTTATGGATGCGGGTAGCATTTTATTTAAGTTGCATTTTGTTTTGTTTTGGCCGGGGGTCGGGCCGGGGCTTAGCCCCGACCCGCGGTCCTTTGTATTAAACGCATGTGACCATACCATAGCGCGGAGTTGTAATGGAGCGCGGGGTTTTAACATTGCAGCCCGTGGTTGTATAACATATGACCGGGCCTATTGGTAAATAGCGTGGGGGGTGTTTTAAATATGACCCGCGGTCATATCACCTTTTATATGTGACCACTATACATTTGATTGCACGCGGAGGTGTTTTAAATATGGCCCGCGGTCATGTTGTATGGCATGTGACCATTCTTTGTAAATGGAGGGCGCGCGCGGGAGGTATTCCAAATGGAGCCTCGGTTCTATGTGTGTTTCCATATGACCACTATGTAAAGTGGTGCGGGAATTTGTTTTGGATTTTAGTTTTGGGTTTTAAACGGTTGGCACGGTTTTAAAACCGTTAGCCCTTTTTTTATAGAGCGCGGTCGTTTGACCCCCATATGCTCGAGAGCTTGGCGGTTAAGGGCTGGAGGCGCCTTAACCGTCCTATGGTTTGCACCATTGGCGCGGTTGCGCCCGATGCCAAGTTTTTACGCTATTTATTGCATGTGTTCTTGGTTCAAGCACACAAGGGTGCATTTTGGCGAACCAACTTCAGCAAGGTTGAAGGAGGGAAATGGAGGAGGCCTAACTTCTTCATCTTTTGGCCGATTGAGGTGCCGTAAAAGCCCAAATAGGGGTTTTTGGACGTCCTGGATCCATTGGTGCTGTTATCAAGGCCATTTGAAGACTTCTTCTGCAAGTTTTTCACCGTTGAAGTTTCAGGAAGCTCCAGGGAGCTTTAAGCCCTCATTGATCGAGGACATGGTTTGGTGAGCCTATGTTTGTTTTCTGTGATTGAATAATCATTCTTGGCTAATTGATATGCTCTAAACACATTGGGACAGGTTTCAGAGGCTGTTGAGGACTTTTATAGATGTTTTTGCCAAAGAGAAGTTCAGGGAAGCTTATGGCCACATGTAGAAGAGGTCATGCCCGAATAAGCCATGATCCGTTTTCAGAGTTCTATTAGTCATTTTTGGGGTTTTTATGTGTTCTGATCTCAATGGTACAGTATGTTTTTCCATTGGAGTTGAGCAACATCTTGTAAAAGAACTTTTGACTAATTAATCCCAGAGAGCCAAGTCCATTGATGGAGGCTCAAGGAGATGTAGCCCGGAGGGGGGTGAACTCCTTTATCATGTTGTGATTGTTTTGAGTTTGATGGTTTATTTACTGCAAGTTGTGTCGTTGTGTATTTGTTTAAAGTACATATTTAACCATTTAAAGAACATATCCTCACACATAAGCATTTACTAGAAGATACATGAACTTAACACATAAGTTTATCTTGCATATTTTAACACATGAAGCAAGGTCCTGTAAAGTTTATTTTTATGAAGTAGAGGGTGCTTGCATAGCATAAAAAGTAAGCCTTCTATTTTCAGATCATCGGGAGAACGAAGAAGTTCAGGAGGAGGAGCAACAACAACCGTATGATCAACTGCAGGAAGAGATTTGGACCATTCGTTCTACATCCAGACATCATAAGGAGTGCACCAAGGAGGAAAAAAAATACCAGCCATTGGATCTGAGCATGAGGGATCAACATCCGTCGGATCCAGGTAAAGTGGACGAGCCTTAAGTCCTTTGAAAGTGCACAGGAGAGCGGACTCGCCGAAGTTCCAAATTCCCGAAGTAGATTAGAACTGTCCATTGTTCAGAGAGATAGGTGGACGAATAGATGGAGGTCTAGAGCAGAGGCACTCTGTGAGAATCTAGGTGAGCAGAGTGTGAAATTGTCGACGCTCCTAAGAGCGGAGTAGATCCTGGTCATCGATCTCCAGGAGGCACACGGTGTTAGATTGTATAGTCCAGAAGGAAGCACTCTAGAAGAAAGGGGGTGCAGAATGTAGAAGAACTACTGAAGAGTAGGGAGCTAAAGGAAATCTGAGTCGTCCATTGCAAAGGATGCATGTCAGCGGATTACACAGTTCAGAACGACATCATTCTGGAAGATTCAGAGTGTGGAGTTTGCAAAACTCCCGAACTCCCTGAGAGTGGAGTTGATCCTAGCCATTGGCATAGGAAGGCATGTGGCAGCAGATCCAGAGGTATAGGGGCATAACACTCCAGAGAAAGAAAAGAGAAAAGTTGGGAGAACTCTCGAAGAGCCGGGAGCCGAAGCATATCTGGGTCGTTCCTTGGTAAGGACAGGTGTCACCAGATCCCACATTATGGAGCATAATCACTTCAAAGGAATTGGCGCTTGATGGTGTGATGACTCCCAAAGGTCGGAGTCACAAAGTCATTCCAGTCGTCCATGAAAGAGGACGCGTGGCAGAAGATCTGCCAGTTAGGAGGAAAGTCACTCTGGGAGAAAGTGAAGTTGTTGGAGCAAGAACTCCCAAAGGTTGGAGTGTCAGAGTCCATCCAAACCATCCATCGAAATTGGACAGGTGTTTGCAGATCATGTTCTTCAGAGGTTTGTCACTCTGAAGGATTCACGTGCTGGTTGTTCGGAATTCACCGAAGCACCGGAGCCCGAAGCTATTGTGGGTCGTTCATATTAAAGCAGAGCGTGGAACGTTGATTTGTAAGGGGACACGTGGAGGATATAGGTTCACTCCGTTAGAAAGCCACTACAGAGGTTTTGTAAGGATTTTTTTCATAATTTTTGAAGCACGGGAGCCCTAAATCGTTGTGGGTCGTTGATCTGTGCAAGGAGCAGGGACCATCGATCCCTCTCATGATAGTTGGACTTCGTTAGTTCGAAGTCCGAAAGAATTGGCGAGTGGTGAAATGAAAACACTCGGAGCTCCAAAGCACCTTTTGAGGTTAGCCCCAGGTCATAGCCCGAGGTCATATGAATAAATGGGCCTAGCATAGGGAGCTAGCACCTGTTATTCAAATTTCAAAGAGAACATGGGCTTAGTGGGAACCCATGGGTTTGACAGAACCTGGAATTTGAAGGAAAGGGGACCTATGTAAATTGGTTTGGGGTCTAGCAGAGGCTCAAAGAGTTGATCTGGCTCCTTTATTTGAACGATCCTAGACCGGGAGGTCGCACAACCCCGAGGGAGAGTAGGGGGGTCTGCATCAAGTACTTCACTGCTGGGAAAATCATGAGCTCTTGCTCATATCTCCCTATGCTCTGTTGTTGAGATCCTCCAAGTTCCCATACCTTCTCTTGGAGTTGTCCATCTGCTCCTTTTCCTTGCTGCTTCTTCTGCCCTGTTGCTCCTGTAGGTTTTCTTCTGTCCCATACTTCTCTGTTGGCTACTCCTTGTGTTGCTTCTAGCATCAATCTCTTTACCTCCTTTACTACCTCTTCCATCTGTTCCAATGGCTGGCACTTCTCCTTCATCTCATTCTATTGCATCTCCCTTTCATCAACTTCCAACCTGACTTGTTGGATTAGCTGACTTTGCATCTTTACCCTTCTCTCCAGGGCCTTTAGTTCTTCACACAGATCAACAAAATCAATGTTATATGCTGCTCTTTCCTTTGTTGTAGTTCCACATTCTACAATTATCTCTTTCTCAGTGTCCTGGCTGAAAATTTTGAGCCATTCCTTTGAATTATCTTCTCCTCCTGCTACTGTTGTAGGTTGCAATTCTTCATGTTCATATTTTTGGCTGAAATTTTCAAGTAATTCTACCCAACGTTCTTCTTTCTCCATCTCTTAGGAACATTGTAATGTGTGCTCTTCCTCCTCCATGGTAGTCTCTACTAGTTGACTCTTTGGCACTCTTCTTTGATGCACTTCCTCATCCTTATACACATCAAAGGGAAGATCACCCTGACACCCCATGTTGTTTTCTTCTTTTGTGGCATTATCTTGCCACCCTGCTGCAGACTCTAGCTTTGCAATCTCATCACTGAGCTACTGCTCATATTCCTCCTCTGACATATTAGCTTATGTTAGCTCCTCTTGGGTTGGTTCAAATACAACTTCCTCCAGTTGCTCCCCATGCTGGTATGCTCCTCCACCTGTTTCCAACTTATCATGTTGGATGTGCATGCTTTTCACTATCACCCTTCTCTCCAGGGCTTCTAGTTCCTCACACATATCAACAAAGTCTATGTCGTATGCTTCCTCTTCTGCTACAGACTCCAGTTCCTGTTTAGCTTCCTAGCATAAAAGTTTGACCAATTCTACTGAATTCTCTTCTTCTTCTGATGGGGAAGATCATGATGTCTTCTCCTTCTCCTCTATGAAAGTCACACATGGTTGTCTCTCTTTTGTTGTTGCATCTACAACACATGTTCTAGCCTCAACTGGGTTGCTTGGAAGGAATATCTCAATTCCTCCAATTATCAGAATGCTCCTTTGATCCTCCTCCATCAGCTCTCCTTGCTGATATGAAATATCAGCTAAGTTCATGAGACTGTCAGACAGTCTCCTCCTCTTTCCCTTACCCACTTGGAAATTTGGTATTCCACTCCTGCCCCCCCTCGACAGTCTATGAGATCTCCAAATGATCTCATCCCATTTCCCACCTGACAATTTGAATTTTCATCTCTGCCCTCCTGGAAGTTTATGAGATCAACTGTTGATCTCTTCCTATTTCCCCCCTGGAAATTTGAACCCTCGTCACTGAGGCTCTTTCTAACTTCTGGTTCACAGATGTGAACCACTTTCCCTATGTCACTGAGGGTTTCAACTTCCCTCAGCCACCTCCTTACTATTTGTTGTTGCCTTCGGGCCAACAACTTCTTAATAGGCGATTTGGCTCTTCGCTTCAAAGGCCACTCGTACCTACAACGTACATGTGATTCCTGCTGCATCTTCAATGCTAGCTTCTCCATTTATTCTCTAATCTCACCGAGCTCCTTGTCAATCTCTACTTTTCTTTTATGTTGGAGATCTTCTCTTCGACCATGCTTATGGCCTTCAGTAGCCATCTTTTCTTTCTTTACCTTCAGCCCACCTGGTTGTATGTTGTCTACTATGCAACAGAGAGAATATCCATCTTCTCCTATAGCCTACCTAGTTGTCTACCATCTGTTGCACACCTTGCAACAATATTTACAGAGCATCACTCTCTGTCTCCCTTCACATGCTGCCTACACGCAAACTTAAACTTCTGATACCATTTGATGTTGTCATATTACCTCTTCTCACCTTTGCATGTTATCTGCAAGAAAAATCAGGCTTTGATACCACTTGATGCAAACCCCCCTACTCTCCCTCGGGGATGTGTGACCTCCCGGTCTAGGATCATTCAAATCAAGGAGTCAGATCGACTCTTCAGGCCTCTGCTAGACCCCAAACCAATTTACACAGGTTCCCTTTCCTTCAAAGTGCAGGTTTTGTCAAATCCACATGCTCCTGCTAAGCCCCTGTTCTCTTTGAAATTTTAATAACAGGCGCTAGATCCCTATGCTAGGCCCCTTCCTTCATATGACCTCAGGTTATGACCCTGGGCTAACCTCAAAAGGTGCTTCAGAGCTCCGGGCTCCAGGTGTTTTTACTTCACCACTCACAAACTCTTCCAAACTCCGAATTGATGAATTCCAACTGCCGTGAGAGGGATCGATGGTCCCTTATCCTTGCACAGATCAACGACCCACAATGTTTTCGGGTTCTCGTGCTTCGAAAATTTTGAAAGACTTCTTTACAAAACCTCCAAAGTGGCTTTCTAACGGAGTGAACCTCCATCATCCACGTTTCCCCTTACAAATCAACAGTTCACACTCTCCTTTAAGATGAACAACCCACAATAACTTCGGGCTCCGGCGCTTTGACGAATTATGAACAACCACCACGTGAATCCTCCTTAGTAACAAACCTCTGAAGTACGTGATTTGCAGAGACCTGTCCAATTTTGATGGACGACTTGGATGGACTCCGACGCTCCGACCTTCGAGATTTCTTGCTCCAACAAATTCACTTTCTCTCGGAGTGACTTTCCTCCCGACTGGAAGATCTTCTACCACACATCCTCTTTCACAAATGACTGGAATGAATTCATGACTCCGACCTTTGGGAGTCCTCACACCTTCACTATCCAATTCCTCTGAAGTGATTATGCTCCAGAATGCAGAATCTGATGACACCTGTCCTTACCAATGGACGACCCAGATCTGCTTTGACTCCCGACTCTTAGAGAGTTCTCCCAACTCTGCTCTATGATTTCTTCATATTACTATGCCCCCGTACCTCTGGATCTTCTTCCATGTTTTGTCCTACGCCAACGGCTAGGATCAACTCTGCTCTTCAGGAGTTCAATATTTTTTCAAAATCCACACGTTGAATCTTTCGGAATGTTGTCATTTCAGACTGCGTAATCCGTTGACACGCATCCTTTGCAACATATGAATCAGATCTCCTCCAACTCCCTGCTCTTCGGGATTTCTTCCACCTTCTGTACCCCCTTTCTTCCGAAGTGCTTCCTTCTGGACTCCACGATCTAACTCCAGGTGCCTCCTGGTGATCGACGACCAAGATCTACTCTGCTCTTCGGAGCTTCGATGATTTCACACTCTACTCACCTAGATTCTCCTGGAGTTCCTCTGCTCCAGACCTCCAGATATTCCGCCACCTGTCTCTCTAGAAAATGGATGGTTATGATCCACTTCAGAACTTCGGGACTTTGATGAGTCTTCTCTCCTGTGCACTTTCAAAGGTCTTAAGGCTCGTGCACTTTACCTGGATCCGACGGATGTCGATCCCTCGCACTCGAATCTAATGGATGGGATCTATTCTCCTCCTCGGAGAGCTCCTTTTGATTTCTGGACATAGATCGACAAATCCAAATCTCTTTCTACAACTAATCAAACGACTGTTGTTGCTCCTCCTCCTGAAATTTTTCATTCTCCCAAAATTGGGAAAATTTTTAAGTGTTCAAAGGTTTTGGCCTCTGAACCATCTGTTGCAAGCCCGAATGCAAGGGTCTTGACTTGTGCTTCTCCTCCTGAGCTTTGGGACTTGGAATAAGTCTCACTCTTGCACACTCCTTGCACTATCTCTTATGAGCTTTGGGACTTACTCAGAATTTCAAAGGGGCTTGACCCTTCCACTTCCTTAGAAGATTTTATGGTTCCCTCCTGGAACTTTATTCTCTCTTTATCTTGGGATTTCAAACTTAGACAAGTTCGTCTGCCTCACACACTCCTTGCACTTTATTGGTATTTAGACGACTTCAAACTTAGAATATTTTCCAGTAATATTCCTGCACACTCCTGGTGCCTTCCCAATGCACTCCTTATAGAGCCTCTCCCTCAGAGTGTTCAGTAACTCTAGGTTTCTCCTTTGTGCCTTCTCTCCAAAGTCCTTCCTCCAGAGTATTCAGTAACTCTAAGGATCTCCCTGAGTCTGTATTTATCCTTTTGTTTCCTCTTGGCACGTTCTCTTCTGAATTCAATTTGAAATTTAGATGTGCACTCCTTGTGCTGGCTCATAGAGTTTCCACCACTCTGTCATGCACTCCTTGCATTTAGCCTAAGAAACCAGAACAACTCAGCAAACCCACAGACATATAGTGAAGTCTATTTGTTCCCTACAGATGGAATCTAACTCACATCTATATCATACATAACCACAAATAACATTCATAAAACACACATAAACACATAAAGAATCATATGAAAGAAAAAATGCTTTTTTTTTATTAGCATGAATGTCTAATTACAATATGTGCAGGCTGGACTGCAACATAGTCTCATCTCTCTCCTCTCTTATCTTCTCTACCTTCTACAACCTCTATTGGGCATGCGTTACAATGAAAGACAAAAAATGGATCCTCGAGCCTTTTCCTCTAACTACTCTAGTGGTGTCTAATCACCATTTACAACGTCTATCTACTCCAGATTTAAAAAAAAAAAAAAAAAACCAACTAACTACCACTTAAGTTTCGTTACATTAAAGTTTATGAGTGAAACTCCCAGATCACTCGTGATCATTCAACTTCCAAGCATTTGGATCTTCTTCAGTTTTCAATCCGTTCAAAAAGATTTGCAGGAAACACCCGCGTTAAGATTTTGAATTGATTCAAAGGCGCGCTAAGGAGCTGAGTTGTCATCCCCTGTGTATTTGTTGACGATGCTCCTGCATCATTGTTCCAACAATCGATTAAACTAGAATTTGGTTACAAACAATTGACTCAAAATATTACAACATTTTTTTTATCACATATTTTCCATGTCACATGTTGCAACTAGACCTTTTTGATAGTAACCATATGCTAATAGTTCCAAATCTATGCTTATTGGCAATTCATATATTGTTGTGCCAGTTGGTTCTGGAAAAATGAAGAACTATATACAACCAATCTTCCTCATTTGTGATGGATTCAACTGTCACTGGAGATTCACAAGGGACAAGGGATCACATATTGTTTCACATCCTTTTCTTAGAATAACAATAAGAGTAGCGACACTTTAATGTGATTGAGGTGGTGGAAACTGGAGGATCAACACACCAATAGGAGTAACAACATGTCGATAAGATTGGAGTAGATAAAAAAGAGTATCAACACCAAAGTAGCGGTACACCTGTGACCTTGAAATGGAAGCGAACATACATCCTTTGCAGGTGTGAGTACAAAAAGGCCTATTTATCCAAAACACATGAGCATAATTCAATGAAAAAATAGGAAATATGGGAAAGGTATACCTTGGATGAAATGTATCATTATATACAATAACAGATTCAAAATGGTTGCAAATGGTGGCAAACGATAACAAAAGGTAGAAGGAAAAACATGTCAAAATATGGCATTTCTACGACCCAAAAAATGCATAGTGGGTAAAGGTTTCCTACATTTCCCAACCTCTAGGCTCACCTACAACCATTACTATTTCATTAAATGTCTACACTTTTCTCTTAATAATGTTGATTTCAATAAATTTATAAATTTTTCATGGATAACAATGGATAACATAGCATGAACATCATAGAGAATGAATGTGAGACTGCTGGAATGAATGCTAGAGTCAATGGGAATGGGAGGATGAGTGAAATTATGGATGTTATTACTTCACGACTCTTACAATTCCCATAACGATTATACTCAACCCATGCTCCCATAACTGCATGAAAAGACTTCCCCACCAACCTCTTACATGCATTCAATGATTGGTTTTGATAAGCCAAAAGAGGTAGATGGATTCATTTAAGGCACATGGTGGATAAAGAGATGAGTTCCAAGGATGACACTTGGCAACGGAAGATTTACTTTCCCATTGACACCCCTTTCCTCTTCCCTTCTAATGGAATCATAGCCATATAGAAATATTGGACCATTATTTATTATACTCCAACATTAATATTTACATAGTTTCAATTCACCATGATAAACCTAACACATGGCCCATATAAGTATATTTACATCATACATACTTATCCATTCACTATTCGAGCCTTGGTCTTGAGCTCCACACTAGGATTCGATATCAGAATATTTACACCATCTACATAATCTGATTTAATACATAATAAGGGTCAACACTGGGTATTATACCCTTAGTTGGCACCTTGTTTGTGGATTGTTGGTTAGATTAACACTTGGACTTCAATAGAGAAGAGGGACCTATATGTCTTCTATACTTTGTTTCTTTATGCTTCCTTATTGAGATGTTTTGAATGGGAAATTATTGATTACATCGTACCATATTGGTTCATTTCTCTTTATTAAGTTAATTTTATATGCTTCCTACTATGAATTGATTGGTTTATGATTTCTTAGTTGTGACTTGGATTAAAGGAAAATCAAATATTTTACTTTCATTTTTAGGTAATATCCTCCTATGAAGTAGGGCCATGACAAAGACTAGTTGAGACTATAACCAACATGCATCATTTCGATGTTTTCAGAGGTAATTGGACCTGGTTTTGTAACAATGGTAATGAGTCCATATATACATGGATCTAAATCATTTGAATATTAATGAAATATATTGGTTTTGAATTGTGGTATCCTCTATTTTGTGCATGTGATTTTATTTTATTACATGTTGTGCATGTGCTTTCAATTGTATTGATGGGAAGATTGTATTATATTGTGACCCTGTAGCTTACTTGCATGCATATGTAATTGAGATACACTAGTTTGGTATCAAAACAAGTTGTGATACCTACATGTGAGTGTGAATAATATTTCCAACAAAGAGAGATTGTTGGGAAGGAAAAATCCAATAAAAAAATAAATTGTTGGGTATAATTGTCAAAGGGAAAATAACACTAGATAACAACAAGATGATACATAGAAGTGGGGTAGGAATGCTAGCTTGGGGTTGAGGATGCCATCATAGAGGAGCTGCAAATGAGATTACTTAGATGTTGAGGGCCATGTCAATGAATATGGATGCTATGGACTCAACCCAGAGAAAAGGAGCTGCAACTAATATTCATGATATAAATGATGATGATTGAGAACCAAAGGCTTCACAAGAAGAAGATGAAGAAGCTCGTGTTCCATGAGAGAGGATTATAAGAGAATTGACACATTTGAAAGGTAGAGAATCAATGGAAACCTATACCTACTTAGGAATCCTAAACCCAAATTAAATAATTGATTGGACTAGGGACATGGAGAAGTTATTTGAGTTTGAACAAATTGTGGTTCCCAAGAGAGTAAATTTTGCATGCACAAAGATGAAAGGGCATGCATACTTATGATGGGATAATTTGAATTGTACATGCATATAAAGAGAAAATATAATTAGAGTTTGGGAGAGGATGGTTGCCAATATGAAAGCTAAATTATTGCACATGGGCTACTTTTTACATATGTTTAGGAAGTTAAACCTAATATATAAGGAGATGACGGTGAAGGAATACCCCAAAGAGCTTGATTGACTATCCATTACATCTAGAAAAAGTGATGAGGGTGAGAAGGATATTGCTAGATACATAAATTTCCTTTGATATTCTATCATGATGAGTTGAGGATAATGAGAATTTTGGTATGTTGCATAGACATACCATATTTCTTCGAAGGACAAATAAAAATTATCTTGAAAACAATACAATTATTGTGGAAAAAGGGAAAGAGGTAGATGCAAAAACATGTCCGAAAGAGGACATATGAGTGGAAATAAAATAAAAAGTGCTACAAATCAATAATCTAAAATAAATTATGAAGCCCCTAAAGGTTGAGGTACTCCTAGAAGAAGAGGAGGATGGTTTGGTGGAGCATTCTTCAAGCGTTGAGCACAACATAATTGATCTTATGAGTGTTCAATTGTTTTTAATATTAATAAAATACAAGAGGGAAGAAATAATAACTCTTAAGGAGAATATGGTTAAACAATTGGTTCTGTGGTTGGAGACAACATTGATGAGGGTTAACAAGAGTATGGGGAGAACCTCATGTTCTAGAGAGTTCTATTGAAGCCTAAGTGAAAATTCGAGGAGAAAGAGTTAGATCAATGGAAAACAATATTCAAAACCAAGCATAAGATTGGAGGTAAGTTTAGTTCACTAATTGTTGATGGAGGTAGCATGAAAAACCCAATGTCTATGGAGGTTATTCAAAAAAATAATATGAAATGCAGTCATCATTTAAATGTACATCAAGTCTCTTGATTGCAAAAAAGAACAATGTTATTGTATCTAAGCTCCAGTGCTTGGTAAATTTCCACCTAGGAAGTTACCATGATTAAATACTTTGTGATGATAGACCAATGGATGCATGCCACACATATCCATCACAATTTCACTATAAATTTGTTCATGATGGAGTGATGGAAAAATTCCTATTGGAGAAGGGAAAAAACATGTTTAGGGACAATAGAAATAGCTACAACAATGGTAGTAGACTGATGTTATGTAAAACAAAAGATTTTTTGAAGGAAGAGAAGAGGAAAAATGACGCTTTTCCATTTTCCCAAACAATGCCAAATCAAATTTAAGGGAGGATGACATACCAAAAAAGGTCACAAAGTTAAAAAAATTCCAGGAAGTTATTTTAGATGAATTTTCATGGGGATTGCCACATGCGAGGAGAATTTATGATCAAATTGATTTCATTCTAGGTTTGATTTTACCTAATAAAGTACCACCTATATCGAATCCAATAGAAAGCGAGGAGTTCAAAATAAAATCCTAGACTTATTAGACTAATAAACGATAAAAAAAAGTTTGAGCCCATGTACAATACCTACTATACTATCACTAAAGAAAGAAGGGGAATGACATGTGTGCATTGATTCTAGGGCCATTAATAGGATCACCATCACATATCAGTTTCCATTATTATGGAGCGATGATTTTATGGACTATTTGAGTGAAGTGAAGTACTCCCCAAATATTGATTTGAAGAGAAGATATTTTCAAATCCGAATATGTGAAGGTGATGAGAGAAAAAAAACCTTCAAGACAAATAAATTATTGTATGAATGACGAGTCATGTAATTTAGGTTGACAAATGTATCTAGCAATTTCATGAGGTTGATGAATTAAGTGTTGAAACCTTGGAAATATTCATGGTTGTATATCTTAAAGATATATTAATTTTCAACAAGACCAAGGAAGAGCTCATGCTGCATTTAAAGTGAGTACTAGTGTGGTTGAAACATTAGAAGTTTCACATGAAGAAAGAATTGGTATAATTGAGATTCATGATATCTCAATATGGGTTGAAGATGGATTTAGAGAAGGCAATAGACAATGTGGAGTGGCTAATTATGACGGGCCTCCCAATTGTAGTATCATGAGGCCCACTTTTGAGATATTCTAATCACCTTTGTACTCTATAAGACCTCTCTTGAACATGTTTAATATAATTATGTTGGGTTTTGTGCAATTTTTTTTAATGAAATGATTTGAATGATTGAGTGTGTGTTGTATCCTAGTTTAGTCATGATTTTGATGATTTCATGCATATTTAAGGCTACACTAACCTATGGCTCAAGCAAGTCAAAGTTAAATAAGGCCCTTCACCAACATTGCACGAGAGAAAAAGGCGATTGTGTCCCCTCATCAATATCCAAGGATGCCAAGCCTTCAATCACCCAAGTCACCAACTCTAGCATTGTATCCATTATAATTTCTGATTGGGAGAGAAAAATGTAGAAAGGGATTTGATCCCTTGAACATAGGCCCTAGATTATAAGAATCCTAAAAACATGATCCATTTTACCAAGGACTGATAGAAGTGCTAACTGCCATAATTATTTTTCATAAATAGGAGCTAGGGGCTATCCCTAGAGAGTCTTACTCAATCTTGAGAATTGGAAACTCTTCTAGAGATGAGGAATTTGAGCTCTTTGGGAATGTATTGTTCTTTTGGATTCATGGTAATGCAAAAAGTTTACTTCTTGATTTCTTATATTTGGTATTCTTTTAGGTTACATGTAGAAATGATACATGTACGGTTATAATAAATTCTACATGTCATCATCATGCATTGACAAAATTACTCTTATAATATGCATGTAACAACTCTCAAAGCAATGTTGAGCCAACTAACCTTATCTTTTCCTATCGCACATTCACTTAAATTTTTTCAATTAATAACCATCCTTAGATAATTAAGTTGAATTTACCTTTCTTTTTGTTATTTGATTTTATTGGATTGTTTGGTGAAAGTGTAAGTGAAAACGAGAGAAATGGAATACGCTTCAAGGGTGAATTCTATGCGCGTGGCCAACTGGTGGAAGATACTCTATTAAAAAACAATTTAACCAACCAAATTTAAAATCGAACCATTATCTCAATATCTAAGCACTCTACTTTTTATTGGAGGGATCCATTACCATTAAAAACCTCAGGAGGGATCCATTACCATTCTGAAAAACTTTACAATTTTAAATAGAACAAAATATCTAAAAGCAAGGATTTGCCACCCTTTGCAACACCTCTTGTTTAGTTATATAGAAGTATAACACGTCTCCCATAGAGAGGCAATCATTGTGACCATTGCCAATTATTTGATTTTTATCATGCATTCGTTGGTAAGTCCAAATATTCTCTACTTGCAAGGAATCTACAAGTATGCTCAATCATAGATAAGTCCAAATATTCACAACTTGCACAATCATAGATAAGTCCAAATATTCACAACTTGCATGGAAAATATCCATATGGATTAAATGTGAAAAAATTGCTTTGTTGGAATTTATCATATTCCATATGATAAAATAAAATCCTTTTTGGAATGAAACACCTCGACACATACTATTTTTTTCAATTTTGAAATATTAAAAACAATTATATTCCTAGTATTATGTTAAGAGGAGCATTCTTCATAATGCATCTTTGTAGAACTTTTTTTAGTATCAATCTTTTCAACAATTCTAATAACTTATTTGGTACATACATTTTGTCTTTTTGCATAAGATTAACTAATCCTAAACCACTTTAATATGGGGATAATCAACACATGTTTCTATTAACTTGGTGAAATCTCTTTTAAACTTTGAGCATTTCCCCCCTTTTAGTGCATTTTCTTAAAATAAGCTTTTGAGAATATTGTACATTCTATGATAGTTTGATTTAAAAGGCATCTAATATGATGAATAAAACACACACATGGATGGGTGTCAAAGTTGTATGATGAATAAAACACATGGATGGGTGTAAAATTTTAGTGAAAATAATCCATTTCTCACTTTTACTTTCAATTTTCTCTAACTACCTATCCCAAATATCTTGAGGTGAATTCAGAAAGATAAATACAATCTCTAAAAACTGTAAAAATGTCTTGCATGAATCCACTACCATTCTAACTTAACAAGTTAGTTGCGACATTTCCTTTTACTTCTCACTATACAACTATTTTTTTCTTCCTTAATATTAGAGAAAGCGGTCATGCAAAATATATGAATATAGTCCATAGTGATCTCTAAAGTCTATTCATATTCCAACATAGTTAGGAAAGAGACATTGGCCATTTTCTCGTATTCACTAATTCCTGGTGCTAGATTGAGTTTGATCAACACTAGTGTCAATCTATAATGGATGTTGTAACGAAGGACCTGAACAACATACAAAATTAGGGAAAGGGGAAAACCATTCCTAATAGACCTAAATATGTCAAAATGCTCATATCTAAGTTGATTGATGGAAAGCACGGGAATCTCACAACATGTGCATTCATGGTATATTAACTAATACCCTTAATTTAAATAGATATTAAAGAATACCTCCCAAAATCCTTTTGTTGAACCCCCCTCCTAGTACACCATTCCAATTAAAAAAACCTTACTTTCACTAGATATCGTAGGTATTCATTATTTTCGTGAAAGTTTTGATACCCCTTTTTATTTTAATCACTAGTATGACGACATGACACATCTCTTATCAGTCCTAGATAAGGATTATGCAGACTTATGGACTTCCTTTTTTCTTGTTTTTTCTTCTTTATTTTAATTTAATTATCAAGCTAAATGGACATTAATTGATACTCTAACAAGACCATTAATTTGAATCATCCAATGAGTTCAAAGGTCGAGTTTACCCAAATCATGCCTCCTCTTCTCTTTCCCAAAGGAACAACAAAAAAGGACTGGTAGTAGAGAGGATGGATTTTTAATCATCAATATATTAATGTTTGCATAACACTCTATGTGGGTTAGACAAAATGACTTCTAGAATATATACACCTAAATTGCTATGACAATTTATGTTTTATACCTAATGGGGATTCATTACATAGTCCTTCTACTAGGTACCTTTTTCATGGTCAAATCCTTGATTTCTAATGAAACTTTTGGTCAAATCATATTTTTGTTGTGTCCCAGATTGATGGGAGAATAATGCACAAAATAGGTTGATATGGGATATCTAGGGGAGATATTGGCCCCTATAATGACTAAGAAACTATATAAACTGTTATAGATGTGAGAGATTTATAACATGTTGCAGACAGGGTTCTAGGCATTGAACAACAAAGAAGAAGAAGAGTATCTAAGGAGAACAAATATGTTGTTGTGGATCTTGAAGGGCAAGGACTAGTCCAGTATGAAGACACATATTCAAATCCTCCCCATTCCCCAATACCTAATTCAATCCCCCCCATACCTAATTCTACCCCCCGCCAATATATATATATATATATATGTGTGTGTGTGTGTGTGTGTGTGTGTGCTTTAAATATATTAAAATACCCATTGACCCTTATATACTTGGAAATATATTGTTTCCACTATTTATAATTTTAAAACACTCCAATATGGACTCACATGGTATAATATTTCCTAATTAGTGAATCCTCTATGATGGAACGCTAAGATGATGCATCCTTAAAAAGAGTCTCCATCACATTTCAAAACCAATAACCAAAACTAAGAGCTTATATCAAGGTAAGAGTGATCAACCACTCCACCCTATTGTAATATTTTTCAGAGTCCAACTTGTTAAACATGACATTAAGTCCAAGGCATCTCTCCCATTCCATCCCCTCCCAAAAAATAATAACATTATCAACAAAGTATTGGCCTCAAATAAAACTGTTCTACTTTGGTCACATAGTGGTACGGAGGATTTGCTTGATTATGAAGAATATATCATTTGAAAGGATTTTATACAAGACACAAGGAATTTCTAATAACACAAATATTTTGTAGAATAATTTTCTAGCCATCACCCCCTTCAACTAATCTACATCTTAATCCTACATGTAGGACCAAATGATCCCAAACCACCTTATTCCTTAGTTATTAAATGTGTGTCTCATTAACTTAATGAAATTTTGATGCAAGATCATCCTCTACTTGGAATGAGAACCAATGCTTAACCCCAAATATTTCCATTTCATGATAGGTTTCTTTGACAATCAGGAACATTGAGATAGAGGGATGAGTCTTATGTACTTGGATCCTAGCATTGATCAATGACTCATATCCCCATGGTGTCTTAAGATGATCGGTATGTTAGAGAGCAATAGAGAGTATACATGTCTACCCTTTCATCTATTCATTCTTCATTTGAAAACTTACCACACACTCACAATAATACACAATGAACTTGACAATGATTTAGTTAAGGGGGTGTTTACTTGGAACACCTCCACATGTTAAGGGGAAGTTATGGTCAACACCTTGATGTTTGATAGGTTGTGCCATTGAGGCTTATTTAAGTGGGTCTGTCAATTGGGAGAAGGGTTAGTATAATATTGGGGGAAATTGATTTTGGGTGTCACTCTCATGGAGATAGAAAATAGAGGAGAAGATCGAAATAAAGGAAGGAGAAAACAACAATAGAAAGTAGAATGGAGAAGGAAAGCTAGTAGTGACCAAGGAAAAGACGAAAAACAAATTCGAGGAGTTTCTCATTCTTTCTAAATCTAATGTAGCCTAGATGATACTTAGAATATCAAGCATGCCATTTTTATGTTTTAGGTGAAGTATATCATCCTAGGAATTTAGAACATCAACATTAGTCCATTGAGGCATGCATGCGAATCTTTGAATTTTAATTTAATACACTAGTTGTGAGTCCATGGTTTCCTTCATTGTGCATGCTTTTATTTAATTGCATGCATATGTTCTTCCATTTGGATGTTTTGTTCTCTAAGAAATTGAATTCCAAACATGCAACTAGGGCTATACTATTGAAGCATCATAGTGGGTTTTGATAACTTCATGTTAGGAAAATAATCCCAACAAAGAGACAAATAGTTCTTAGGTAGAATTTGAGGGAAATAAAGCATGGTTGTAGAAACGAATTGTTGGTTAGAGTTGTGATAAAATGGAAATTACATAAGAAAATAGTAAAACATGACACACAAAAGTGGAGTAGGAATATAAGTGTGGGGTTGAGACAACAAAGATACATTACATATGAGATTATTGAGATGTTTAGGGCTATGTTTTCTAGGATGGATTCCATGGAGGTAGACCAAAAGAGGAGTTTCAATTGATATTTGTGATGAGAATAATGATGAACAAGAACTAGAAGTTCCACAAGAATAAGTTAAAGAAGCCTAAGCTCTAAATGAGAGGCTTACAAGGGAACATACAGATTTAATATGTAAACCAAAAGCACTATATTGGTTGGATTGGGGGCATGGAGAATATCTTCAAATTTGAACAAATTGAATTCACAAGAGAGTAAAGATTTTATGCACTAAGCTAAAAGGGAATGCATCCTCATGGTGGGATAATTTGAAATTAAATAGGTAGAGAACAAGTAAAGAGAAAATTAGGGCTTGAGATAGGATGTTACCAATATGAAGGGTAAATTTGTGTACAAGAATAATCTTTAAATTTTTTCAAGAAGTTGCAAAATCTAAGACAAAAGGAATTGAGTGGGAAGGAATACACTACGGAATTTTATAGGTTATCCATAATATCTAAACAAAGTGATGAGGGTGACAATGTTGTGTCTAGATATATTAATGGCCTTTAATATGATATCTAGGACATTGAGCCTAGACTGGTGAAAACTTGATTTATTGCAGAGGCATACCATCTTCCCTTGAAGGTCGAAGACAATATCTCTAGAATACAACATAGTTCTTGAGGTAGAGGAACATGAGGCATAGATAGAAACATGCTTGGAAGGGGACAGACTAGTGGAAGAAAAGGAGAAGAGGCTAGAAAAAGTGATGTAAATCAAAGTTCCAAATGTAATTGTGAAGCCTTTATAGGTTGAGGAACTCCTAGATGAAGAGGAGGAAGATTTATTGGAGCATGATACAAGTTGGAGAATAAGGGAAACAAATTAAAGATTGTTTAGAGAGTTTTGACTCCAATTTACAAGAATAAAGAACAAATATTTCTCAAGGAAATTAGAGTGTGTCTGGTCTATTGTTGGAGATAAAATTGGCGGGGTTCATCAAGAGAATGGAGAAATCTTTTATTTTTTTGTGTTGTTGAATCTAGAAAGACAACTTGAGGAGAAAGATCAAGAGCAATGGAAATAAATTATCAAAACCTAATGCAAGGTTGGATGTAAGTGTTTTTCACTCATTCTTCTAGAGGTAGCACAAATAATTTGGTGTCTATAGAGGTGATTTAAAAGTTCAAATTGAGATGCACTCAAACTTGAATTCATATAGAATGTCTTGGTTATATAATGTACACCATGTTATTATATTTGAATAGTGTTTGGTAAATTTCCACCTGGGAAATCACCATGACCAAGTTTTATGTGAATGGATGCATGTCACCTTTTTTTGGAAAGGCCTTGGAAATTTATCCAAAAAGTTGTGCAAGATGGGGTGAAGAAATCCTTTTTGTTGGAGAAGGGCATACATTGTTAGATTTTATTCACTTTTACAAAGAAATTAGGTTTACCAACACATTTATATATTCTTTCACATTAGCATTTATATCAGGTATTGAAAGTAAGAGTAGAAACAATAAGCACAATAAGACACAAGAATTTATCCTGGGAAAACCCCAAACGGCGGAAAAACCCAACAAACAAAAATACCACCCCAGCTGCAACATCATCAACACACAAGAGTAGCGCACCTCTACTAAGGTTAGTGCACAAGAGAGAGTTACCACAAAGACTAAACAATAAGAACCTTTTGTTGTTGTAGTTGCTGCGTCACCCTCCTCATACTTGCAATTTCCTTTTCTGTGGATGAGAGTGTGAGTGAGTGTGTCAAATGAGCCAAGGTTCCTTGTATTTATAGTCTTCTTGACCTCCACACTGGATCAAATTCTCCTCTGGGATGGTGTCACTTCATTATTCTTTATTCTTTTGGGCCGACTTCTCTTCTAGGGTGTTTTCACATTTGTTCAATGGTTCTCTTGCTTCCAGAATATTCTTCTCATCTAAGAGAGGTCTTCTAGGAGGGAGATTACCTCCTGCGGCTACCAAACATCAACACTCCCTCTTAGTTAGGGAGGCATATTTCACGATGTCTTCTTCTGGTAGTCCACTGATTATTCTGCAATCAACTAGTAGCAAACAAATACTACCATGATATCGGTAGCTTGAATCAATACTATGCTGCAATCATCTAGTAGCACATAGCTACCCATATTGTCTAGTAGTACACAACTACTGCCATAGTTCTCCTAACTGTGTTGTGATGTTACTTCTTCTTTTCTCGCAGTCTTATTCACACCTATCCACCTCGCATGGTATCGGAAAGACTGCCTTCATAGCCCCATTCACAAATAGCCACCTCACATGGCTTAGGAAAGGCTATCCCATGGTCCAAGACCATGCTCCAAGTATTATTCACACCTAGCCACCTTGTAAGGCGTAGGAAAGACTTTCCACAAGTATTATTCACACCTATCCACCTCGCATGGCATAGGAAATACGTGTATCATATTGTGATGTTTATCCTCTCCCAGTAGTATTATTCTCACCTACCCACCTCACATGGTGTAGGAAAGAATACTAAAATAGCCCCAATCACACCTAGCCACTTCACATGGCTAAGGTAAGTCTACACCATGATCCCAATCACACCTAGCCACCTCACATGGAATAGGAAATACCATGCTACAAGTCCCAATCACACCTATCCATTTCACATGGCGTAGGAAATACGTGTACCGGGATACTCATTACTCCCTCATTCACTTCACATGACTGATTTGGGAAACCCTTGGCCAAAGGGAGAGCCCACTATAGAAGAAACATAAAGCCTCCCTCTCAACGAGGGTGGACATTCTGTATCATGCCAAGATTGTCTCTGAAGTACTCCTACTTCACTCTAGACAGAGGTTTGGTGAGAATGTATGTTTTTTGCTCATTAGTGGATATGTAACGGAGCTCCACAACTCCTCTCTGCACCATGTATCAGACGTAGTGGTATTTTATCTCTATATGCTTTGAGTTGTCATGAACACATGATTCTCTGAAAACTTCACACATCTTTTATCGTCACAATGTATCAAAGTTGGCTCCAACTATAGATCAAATAACCCTGCAAGCAGCTTGCAGAGCCACACTGCATCACAAATTGCAACACTGGATGCAATATAATTTTCCTCTGTTGTACTGAGTGCCACTAACATCTGCTTCTTGCTCAACCATGAGGTCACGCCTAATCCAAAATTGAAGCAACACCTTGAGGTTCTTTTCCGGTCCACTACACTCTCTGCCTAGTCAAAGTCTCTATAACCCTGCAACTTCATTTCTCCATTCGGGACATATCTCAATCCATATCCAATCGTACTATGTAGGTACCTCAACACATGTTTTATTGTCATCCAATGTACATGTCTAGGTTCAACCATGTACTGAATATGAGCATTTAATGCAAAAAATATTTCCAACTTGGTGTTAACTAGGTACATCAATGATCTAATCAATTGTCTGTACATCATGGGGTCCACCAAATCTAAATATGAATCACTCAAGAGATTTATATTTTTCATCATAGGAGTGGACGTGGACTTGCAGTCCATCATCCTAAATCTCTATAGGATCTCAATAGTATATTTTCCTTGGCTAAGGAAAATCTCATCTAGCCAATGCCACAACTCCAACCCCAAGAAATAGTGCATCAGACCTAGATCCTTCATCTCAAACTCTGAGGTGAGCTCCCTCTTGCACCCAACTATGAGTTTCTCATAACCTGTTAGAAACAGATCATTCACATACACTACCAATATCAACGAGAAACCATTCTCAACCTTGTAGTAAAGGTTGGTATCTGCATCACTCTTGGTAAACCCCAAGCTCATCAGATAACTATCTATTCTGGCATACCATGCCCTGGGTGCCTATTTGATTCCATACAAAGACTTCTTCAATTTGCATGCATGGGACTCCTTCTCATGGATTACAAATACTTGTGGCTTCTCTCTGTACACTACTTCTTCAATTACACCATTCAAGAAGGCTGTCATGACGTCCATATGGTGTAATTTCCATCCCATCATGGAAGAAATCGCAATAATCGATCCGATGGAAGTGTAATTTGCTACCGGACAAAAGGTCTCGTCATAATATTCTCCCTCTTTCTAGGAGAATCCTCTAGCCAAAAATATTTCTTTGTACTTGTCTATGCTTTCATTTGCAACATGATTTATCTTGTAGATCCACTTTGAAGTTACCGTTGACTTCCCTTATAGTTTTGGGACCACTTCCCACACATCATTATTCATGATGGACTGATACTCCTCCATCATGGAATCCTTACATTCTTGATTCTTGGTAGCCTCTTCAAAAGTGGAAGGTTCTGCATCAATGATTTTTCTCATCAGTGCCACATAGATGGAAAACCTGTGTGGTCTCTTGCTCTCTATGAAATATCCTTTAGGAGTTGCATGTCCTTCAACTTCCTCCAAAGTGTAGATCCAACGAATATTCCATTCCTTCTTGAAGGGTCCATCTTCATTCTCTTCTCCTTAGGAACACACATATACACTGGAAAACTAAATATCCTCAAGTGACTGATTTATGGTTTCTTTCCACTGAATACTTCTTTAGGTGTCTTGTTCCCCAATATCTTGTGAGGAATTCTATTCTGAACATACACGATTGTACTGTATGCTTCTTCGCATAAGTGCATGGGTAGGTTCTGGTCATGGATCATCGCTTTGACAACTTCCACAATAGATATGTTATTCCTTTCTGCAACCCCATTCTGCTGGGGATTGTAGGGAGTTGTGAGCTCCCTCTTAATCCCTTCTTCTCTACAGAAGTCCTTGAACTCATTTGAGGTGCACTCACCTCCATTATCAGATCTCAATATTTTAATTTTTCTTCTAGATAAATTCTCAACCAAAGCCTTGAATTCTTGAAACTTACTGAAGACTTCATCCTTTGCTTTCAAGAAGTAGATCCATGTCTTCCGTGAGTAGTCATCTATGAAAATGACATAGTATACAAAATTTCCTAGGTAGGGCACCATCATCTATCCGCATACATATGAATGTATGATGTCTAAGATCCCTTGGGATATACTGTCACTATTTGAAAAACTTTTCTTGGCATTATTTCCAAGTGCACATCCTTTGAAAACCCCAACATGTTCTACTTGCATTTCTAGTAGACCTATAACCATCTTTCTCAATACTGGTAGTGATCTGTAGTTTAGGTGAGAAAGTCTTTGGTGCCATAGCTCACTACAACTAACATAATTGTGTACAAGGGATTTTTCTTGGTGTCCCTTCAATTTATATAGTCCTCCCTCTCAAACACCAATCACGGTAGCTGAATCTATGTTTGAATTCTTGGGCCACAGTAGAACTTGGCCATCCATAAATGCTACCCTAAAACCTTTCTCTTTTAAAGAATAAATGGAAAGAAGATTCATCTTCAAGCCTTGTACAAACATTACATCTTTAATTGAAATAGGCTTACCTGAGTCAAGTTTAAGTGAGTCTTATCCTACTCCTTTGACTGCGTGTTTGGAATCATCCCCAAGCTCCACTTGAAGGGCTAAGCTCTTTTCTGTTAATTTTGTAAGGGAACTTCTGAATCTGGTCATGTACTTGGAAGCACCGCTATCCATGAACCAAGTATCACTCCCCTTAGTCATAGTACCTATGATTTCCGAGACAGATACATATTCTTCATATTTTGACACCTTTGTCTCTATATTTGCTGCATGTACATGATGCTTTCCTTTCTCCTTCCTATGAGGACATTGAAAGGAATAATGTCCCATCTTCTGGCAACTTTAGCATCTAACCTTTGAAACATCCTTCTTGTAATGTGGTATTTTAGCTCTCTTTGGACTAAATTCTCTTCTATCCTTCCTTTTCTTCACATGGGAGGCAAGAGATTGATTTTCATCATCATTTATCTTTTGTGTTTTGGATATCAACCTAGACTCTTCTTGGGTACAATTTGTCCACAACTTGTCAAATTTGGGAAACTTACTCCTTGCGAAAATACCTTGAACAAATGGGTCTCAAGAGGAGGGAAATAAATTGAGTGTAGTGGTCACAAGATTTACATCGTCTACTGAGTCTCCAATAGATGCTAGTTGGTCCTTAATTTGCAATATTCCCATGATATAGTTGGAGATTGTTTTTGACTTATTCATTGTCATGTTTATGAGTTGATGCCTTAGAGTGAGCTTTCGAATGGTGTTGTTGATTTCATAAAGTCTAGTTAGGGAATCAAGCATTTATTTAGGTGTCTTCATTTATGATACATTTGGTATCAGATGATCCTTAATCAATTCTATCAAGATCCTTTTGGCCTTGACTTTATTCTTCCTTAATTTTGTTTTGGCTTCGTCTTCTTCTGGTTCTGGAAGTACCTTCTTGACATGATCCAATAACTCATTCTCTTCTATAATGAGGAGTACCCTATGCTTCCATGATCCGAATTTATATGCTACATCCAATATATCTTTAACTCTCATACTGGTACTCATTTTCACTGGTAGAAACCTTAGATCTGAGAAATTTCAATTTTTCGGACTTCACCAAACTACAAACTGAAGGTTGCAGGGGGTGTGCTAGGGTAGGGAAAAATTACCAGTTAAGGAATTAACCCTAATGATCTTAGGATAGTGCTTAAAAATATTGAAAAAGAGAATGTGTTACAACGGTAAGGTCACTACAATTGTAGCGAAAATTTAATGCGGTAAATATGATCTTCCTTTGAGTGGTTAGATTGTTATGAAGGTAACCAACTCTGATACCATATTATATTTTATTCACTTTTACAGAGAAATTAGGTTTTCCAACATATTTATATCTTATTTCACATTATCATTTATATCATGTACTAAAAATAAGATCAGTAGTAACAAGCACAAGAAGACAGAATAATTTATCCTGGGAAAACCCCAAATGGGGGAAAAACCCAACCAACCTTTCTTAGAGAGATTCCATCCAAACAAGTCCAACCAAGAACCAAAATATAAACCCTAACAGAATGGATAGCTAAATATACAATCATAAATACCACCCCAACTACAAAAACAACACCATACAAGATTAGTGCACCTCTACTAAGGGTAGCGCACAAGAGAGAGTTACCACAAATATTGAACAATAAGAACCTTCTGCTACTGCAGTTGCTGTGTCACCTTCCTCAGACTTGCACTTTCCTTTTCTGTGGATGAGAGAGTGTGAGTGAGTGTGTCAAATGAGCCAAGGCACCTTGTATTTATAGTCTTCTTTCCCTACTCACTGGGCCAACTTCTCCCTTGGGATGGTGTCACTTCAATATTCTTTATTCTTCTGGGCCGACTTCTCTTCTGGGTATTTCCACATTTGTTCAATGGTTATCTTGCTTATGGAATCTTCTTCTCATCTAAGAAAGGTCCTCTAGGAGGGAAAGTACCTCCCATAACTACCAAACATAAAGAAACATAAGTTTAGGTTATTTCCCATGAAATAAGAAAAAAGGGGACAACACAATAGCTAGAGTAGTTGCACTAAGGTAATGTTGTGTATAATGAAGGTGTTTTTGGAGGAAGAGAAGAGGGTGAAATGCTGATTTTCCATTTTTCCAAAGATTACCAAATTAGAATTGAAGAAGAGTGAAACTTACCAATAGAAGCTACAAATTTATTAACATAGTTTAAGGAAGTCATTTCATATGAAATTCCAAATGGTTTACCACAAGATTGATTTTATTCTAGGTTCAAGTTTGCTAAATAAGGAACCATATAGGAATTCTATTGGAATTAAAAGAGATTGATTGACAAGGTCAAGAGTTATTGGACTGAGGGATGGGAAAATAAATATTAGCCTCATGTGCAGTACATGCTTACTGACATCAAAGAAAGGAACAGAGTAGTGGATGTGAACTTATTCAAGGGCCATCGATAGGATCATCATCAAACACTGATTTACATTACCAAGGTTGGAATAGTTGATGGTTTTTTTGACTCGATTGAAGTAATTTATAAATATCGATTTGAAGAGAGGATAAATTTGAATTCATTAGGGCTATGAGTGGAAGAAAAACTTCGACAAAACAAGGAACATATGAATCATTGGTCATGCCGTTTGGGTAGGTAAAAACACCCAACAATTTCATGAGGTTGATGAACCAAGTGTTGAAGCCATACTTGGGTAAATTTGTAGTTGTGTATTTAGATGATATACTAATTTTTAGCGAGATGAAAGAAAAGAATGTGATGCATCTAAAGAAAGCATTGGAGCAATTGAAGAAAGAGAAGTTGGTCATAAATATGCAAGTTATATTTCATGAAAGAATAACTTGTGGACTGGGATTTGTGATATCTCAAGATGGATTGAAGGTGGATTCATAGCAAGTGAGAGCCTTTATGGAGTGGCCTACACCAAAGAGAATCTTTGAGGTTAGAAGATTTCATGGTCTAGCAAGCTTTAGAAAATCATTTGGAATTAGAGTGGTATTTGTGCACCATTAACAACATCCATGAAGAAGGGAGTTCCAATAGAACTTAGTATCCCAAAGAGGTTTTGAGTTGTTGATGGAGAAGGTAACCAAGAATCCAATGTTATCTTTATTCAAGTTTAGGAAGGTGTTCAAGTGTCAATTTTGATGCCAACAAAAAAATAATTAGAGAAGTTCTTAGCCAAGAAGGTAATCCCATTTCATTATTTAGTGAGAAGTTGAATGATGAAAATAAGAATTATTCAGTTTATGATTCTCAATTTTATACTATTATTTAGGAATTGAAGAAGAAAAGGAAATACTTGCTACCTAAAGAATTTTTTGTGTACATTGATCACCAAGTGTTGAAATACATTAACTATCAAGAAAAGTTAAATCAATGACACATGAAATGGGTAGAGTACCTATAAATCTACTCATAAGTTTTGAAGAAAATATTTGAAACGTTAAATCGAGTTGTTGATGCCTTGAGAAAAAGGACAATGTTGTTGACTACCATGACAATGGATATTGTAGGGTTGGATGGAATGAAGAGCATATATGAAAAAAATAAAATTTTACTAAAGCATGCAAGGATAACAAGAAACATAAAGTGGATACCAAACTATATTCTTTGATTTCTTTATCCAAGAAGGATATTTGTTTATAAATCAATATTTTTGCATTCCAAGGGGAGAAGCAAGGAAAAGCCTCGTAAGAGAGTTACATAATGGCAGACTTAGTGAACATTTGACATGGATAAGACCTAAGAATAGGTATAATAATTCTAGTATTGTTCAAGAATTCTAAATACATGAAAAAACATGTGGAAAATTGCAGAATTTTCCAACATAAAAGGGGAAAAAGTAAAAATATTGGATTGCACAAGCCATTGTCACTAATGGAAGTTCCATGGTAAGGTATTAGCATGGAATTTGTATTTGGATTACTAAGAACCAAATGAGGTAATTATTTTGTCTTTGTAATCGTATATAGATTTTCGAAAATGACAAATTTCATTCCTTGCAAGAAAGCTAGTGATGTAATAGACATAGTTTCTCTATTCTTTAGAGAAATTGTTTGTTTGCATGGTTTTCTAAGAAGCATAGCCTCATACAAGTACATGTTTATTGGTCATTTATGGAGGACCTTATGGAAAAAACTTGACATGAGATTACAATTCAATTTTGCATACATTAGAGAAATTTTGAGGTGAAAATGGGCCTCAAATAAAAAAATGTGCTACCAACATCAAATTTAAAAGAACCAATAGGATTCTAGATGATGACATAAACCATAAGGCTAAATAGGATTTTAGGGAAAGAAATAAAACTACTTAAAAAAAGAAAACATATTTCCAACTTATCCTTGTAGGTTTACTAAAATTTCAAATGTAGGCACTCATTGGACGCTAAATTAAATTATGCATCCAATGAGTATGCACTTTGCATACCTTTGGTCGACCCATAGTGAGATAAACTAAAAATACATGAAAAAGATGTGTTCCTTGAAAGAAACATATTTTTTTCATGTATTTCCAGTTTATCTCACTGTGGGTCTATCAAAGGTATGCAAAGTGGGTTTTCTTAAATTCCACATCCAATGAGTGCCTAAACTTGAAATTTGGGGAAGCCAATAAGGAGATAGGTCAAAAACATTATTTAAAAAATCAGTTTTCTTTCTTTCCCTTTGAAAATTCATAACTCTTATTTTTTTTTATTTTAACTATTTTGTTATTCAAGAAACACATTTTTCACGTATTTCTAGTTTATCTCACCGTGGGTCTATAAAAAATATGTAGAATGGATAATCTTAAATTCCACATCTAATGAGTGCCTACACTTGAAATTTGAGTAAACCTATATGGAGATAATTCGAAAATATGATTAAAAAAATAAGTTATCTTTATTTCCATTTGAAAATTCATAACTCTTATTTTAGGGTGAGTGCATAAAGTTGGTGGACGATAAAGTGGCAACAGGGTGAGCATGAGCGTGCACTCGAGGGAACACATTCATGTTTCTAGGAACGTGCACGCGTTCCTGATGTGATGGATTCGACAAACCCTGAACCTTCACTCAACAATCCATCTAGGTGCATTCCCAATAATGCATGCACGTTCCTGAGAAACACATGTTCAAGAGCGCATGCACGTTCCTAAAACAAATTGAAAAAAATAATGTGCACACACTTTAGGAACGTGTGTGTGTTCCTAAAGCATGTGTGCATTACTAGGAGCACGAAGATGTGCATTTTCATGTTAACATGAAATAACTCTCTATCCCCCCCCCTCTCTCTCTAACTCCATCTATCTTCCTCTCTCTCTCTCTCCAACTTATTGTTGTTTTTCTTCATATGAGATGAGATATGATCAATGTGTTTTATTACAATGATGAGTTTTCCATATATAGAGAACATATGGTGACCATCCATAAAAGGATGCATCCCTTGGATAATAAATAACTATTTATTATTATTATTAATTATTAATCTAGAAGAATGTCTTCTTGATTTTGTCCAAACATCAACACTCCCTCTCAACGAGGGAGACATTATTCATCATGCCAAAGCTTGTCTATGAAGTATACAAACTTCACCCTAGACTCATGACACTTGCATGTCATTTTTGGGAGATGTCTCTCTCCCATTTTCACCAAGGGAAAACTCTATCTGTGACTCTCCCTTTGATCGAATTGACTCTCTTTGAGATCAGGCTAACTCTGGGTCCACGTGTGATAGAGTCTAGCATCTTGAGTCTTCATCAGTCCTTGTCAAATCATCATGACTAGGAAAAATACCACACTAGGGTTGTTCACCACAGGTACACACCTATGACTGAATGCCATCCTGATGTTAACTGACACATGGAAAGCACCTCAAGCACCTCGAGTCCATATTATTCCTTTTCATGATCAAGGAAGGACTACGCATAGGCCCATTTACCACAAGTAAACATTTTTCATAAATGCATCCTATCTGCCTTGGTTTGCATCCCAATCTAGGAGAAGTTCCACTCGATGCTTACTTGGTACATTGGAGAAAAAGTTTTGTCACACATGGCACTCCCATGTGGACTTCTAGAGACCACTTCCTCTAGAAACACTAGGGTCAACTTCCCGTAGTGTGTGATGTCAAGGTCAAATCCCTTGACATGTCCTCATGTTCTCTCCATAAGGGATGTGTCCTCATGTGCTCTCCACAAGGGGCATTAGGCTATAAGCCCAAGCCCACTTATCCCTTATCGGATAAGTTTCCTCATAGATCAAATCAAGTCAGACACAAAGGAGTAAGATATGGAGTCTATCACAGATGGCACTCCCATGTAGACTTATAGAGGCTACTCCCTCTAGAAACACTAGGGTCAACTCCCCATAGTGTGTGATGTCAATGTCAACTCCCTTGACATGTCCTCATGTGCTCTCCACAAGGGATGTGTGCTCATTTGATCTCCACAAGGGACATTAGTCTATAATCCCAATCCCAATTATCCCTTCTCATATAAGTGTCCTCACATATCAACTCAACTCGGTCTCATAGGAGTACGATCTGGAGTCTATCACACATGGCACTCCCATGTGAACTTATAGATTCTACTCCCTCTAGAAACACTAGGGTCAACTCCCCATAGTGTGTGACGTCGAGGTCAACTCCCTTCACATGTCCTCATGTGCTCTCCACAAGGGATGTGTCCTCATGTGCTATCCACAAGGGAAGTGTCCTCATGTGCTCTCCACAAGGGATGTGTCCTCATGTGCTATCCAGAAGGGAAGTGTCCTCATGTGCTCTCCACAAGGGATGTGTCCTCATGTGCTATCCAAAAGGGAAGTGTCCTCATGTGATCTCTACAAGGGATGTGTCCGCATGTGCTATCCACAAGGGAAGTGTCCTCATGTGCTCTCCATAAGGGATGTTGGGCTATAAGCCCAAGCCCACTTATCCCTTCTCAGATAAGTGACCTCATAGATCAAATAAACTTAATCATAGAGGAGTATGATCTGGATAATGTCTCAGGAAGCTGCAAACATCAACACTCCCTCTCAGCGAGGGAGGAATTCTCTACCATGCCTAGTTTGTCACGAAAGTACTTGAACTTCGTCCTAGTTTGGTAAGAACATCAACAACTTGCTCATCTGTAGGAAGGTACTACACCAATACTGCCTTCCTCTGCACCATGTCTTGGATGTAATGGTACTTGATATTAATGTGTTTTGATTTTTCATGAAACATTAGATTCTCTGAGATATTCACACAACTCTGGTTATCACAATGAATAATGGTGGAATCTAGCACATGTTCAGATAAATTTGCAAGGATCTTGTGAAGCCACACTACTTCTTGGACTGCCACACTCAATTCAATGTACTTTGATTCTACGATGCTCAAATCCACATAATTCTTGTTTCCTGCTACACTGGGAAACCATGGTAGATCCCAAAGTGAAGCAACACCCGAAGGTGCTCTTCCTTTTCACTGCGCTCCTTGCCCAATCAGAGTCAGTATATCCCTACAATATCATGTCAATACTGGAAGTATATCTCAGACAATGTCCAATTGTGCCTCACAGGTATCTCAACACATGCTTCACAACAATCCAGTGTGTCTATCTCGACTGACTCATAAACTGGATAAGTGCACTCAATGCATAGAAAATATTTGGTCTGGTGTTAACCAGATACATCAATGATCCAATCAGTTGTATGTACAAGGTCAGATCAATCTTGTCGAAATCGTAAGAAGACACACTTAGTTTCTTCAAATTCGACACCATTGGTGTAGCCATGGAATTACAGTTCAACATCCCAAACTTCTTCAATATATCAACTATGTACTTCCCCTGACTCAGGAAGATCGCATCAGTTCTATGCCATGCCTCTAGTCCCAAGAAGTAGTGCATCATACCAAGGTACTTCATCTTAAATTTAGAGGCCAATGAATACTTGCATTCAACAATAAGGCTCTCTGTATCAGTGAGGAATACATCATCAATGTAGAGGACCAAAATTAGGGACTCACCATTAACATTCTTGTAGTACAAGTTGGGATGAACAACATTTTTGTTGAATCCCAAACTCATAAGGTGTACATCAATCCTCGCATACCAAGTTCGAGGTGCCTTCTTGGGTCCATACAATTTCTTCTTCAACATGCACACATGAGACTCCTTCTCATGTGTCATGAAACCATCTGGTTTCTCGATGTATACGTCTTCCTCAATCTCTTCATTGAGAAAGGTTGTCTTAATATCCATCTTATGTAGTCTCCAACCCATGGATGTTGCAAGGGAAATAATCATTCGGATAGTATTGTATCAAGAACCATGAGAAAACGTCTCCTCATAATCTATTCTCTCCACGTGAGAGAATCCTCTAGCAACAAATCTCACTTTGTGCTTCTCGATGATCTTTTCATATGTGTGTTTGATCTTATAGATCCACTTGGAAGTCACTACATACTTCCCCTAAGGTCTTAGAACAATATCCCACACATCATTCTTCATGATGGACCGATGCTCCTCCATCATGGCATCTCTCCATACTTCCTGACTAGATGCCTCCTCATAACATGAAGGCTCAAAATCAATGATGTGGCTCATAGTTGTAGCATAGAATGAATATCTTTGAGGTCTCTTTCTCTCTCGAAAGGTACCACGAGGAGTTGCATGTACTTCTGCCACCTGCAGATTCTGATGAGCCCATGTAGGTCTCTTCCGACCTACTACAATATCTCCGGGAACATCAACTGGAGCTACAAGATTAACAAGATCAATTGGATCAATATGCTAAACTATCTCCCTCTGAACTGATGGAGGGTGAGGGGGACAAGGCACCATATCTTCCTGTATATTACTATCAATATCCATGCAAGATCCTTTGGATCTCCTGTAGTCTACCTCCTCCTCAAAGGTAACATCTATGCTCACCTCAATCTATCTTTGAATAGGGATGTATATCCGGTATGCCTTCAGAGATTCACTGTACCCCACACATGTACCCTTTCTTCATGAAGGGTATAGTTGGGTCCTTTTCTCCTTGGGTACATGAATTTATACTGCACACCCAAATATCCTGAAGTGTCCAACCTCAGGTTTCACTCATGAACTATGTCCATACTAGACATCCCGCAGTTCCCTCGTGGAAAACCTGTCTAGAAAATATCGAGGTTCCCTCATGGAACCAATGTCTCATAAGACATATCAAGGTTTCCTTGTGAAACCGATGTCTTGGTTTCTTCATCTGACCATATGAGTCATGTCATTATGAATTCCAAATTCCCCCCTACTAGTCCACATAGGACCCTCTGGGGAGAATGTCTCATGATGCTACCTCAAACATCAACAATATGCATGTTACATTTCCTCCTTACTTGGAATGCACTTCGAGCAACCACCTGATGAATTTCTTGTAACTAACGTGATTTTTGTTGTGTGGTACACCCACAAACCCAAATCTCTAAAGGATCGTGATAACATACTTCCCTTGACCTAGGAATATTTCACCAGGCTTCTACCATACTTCTAGACCCAAATAATAGTGCATGAGACCAAGATCCGTCATGTCAAATTCAGAGTCTAGCTCCCTCTTACATTGAATAATGAGAGGCTCTGCACCTATCGGGTCATCAACATATAGTAGTAGAATCACAGGCGCATAATTCACAACCTTGTAATAAAGGTTTGGATCAAATTCACTATTGGTGAAGCCCAATCTCATCAAGAAACCATACTTGGCTCATAATCTTCGAGTAGATTTCCACAGATCTCACATAGAGTGCATCAAGAAACCAAAGAATTTATCTGAACATATATAGCGACAAGTGAACACAACTGGGGGAAATTCCAATGGATTTGGATTTCTCTACGCTTTTTCAGTGCTTCTCACTCACAGAGCCATGAAGATGTTATGCATCAACTATAATTTCTCTCATTCTCTACTAGAGGAATCAATCCAATGCCACAACAAGAAAAAAAAAACTTTACAAGAGTAGCAAGGGAGTGCTCTAGCCATGGTGGTGGAAATATCTCATGTTACCTATATGAAGACTCTTTTAGTGCTTCTAATTCTTGTTCTTACAATTATGCAAGTGAATTGCGCAGATCCCGATCCTCTCCAAGATTTATGCATTGCAAACACGACCTCAAAGTTCTTTCTCAACGAATTCCCATGCATGAATCCAAGCATAGTCATGGTGTCCCAGTTCAAGACATCGGCTCTGCATGTCCTGGGGAACACCGATGACAACCCCTTCGGCTTCAATGTCACGATCACCACTGTAAAAAAAAAACATTGTCAGGGTTCAATACGCAATGAATGGCCATAGCTCACAGTGACTTTGCTAAGGGAGGTTTGGTTATCCTAGAGCCTCCGAGATTGAGTTCATCATAAAAGGAAGGATGTTGGTGGAATTTTGGACACGTTGAATAAGATATTCACTCATATTTTGGAGATCGAGGATGTGTTTGTTCCCCAGAGCTCATATTCACTTTCTGTTCAATGCAGATAATTCAAATGAAATCACCATTGTTGGGCTCAACAGGCATAGTCCCAACACTCAGATCATGTCACTTGTTGTTTTTGGGTTGATGCCAGAGATCTATTCCACTGTTCTAAAGAAGGTGTTAAATATTAGCAAAGACAAAGTAGCCAAGATCCATAAGAATCTCATTGGGGGCTAAGCCAGCTTTGACATCCTAATTCTCACATGCTTCCATTTCCTTGGGCCCTCCTGTGAGGGAGTCAATCCCAGTTCTGCTCTGATACCATGTTTTTTTTCTTCATATGAGATGAGATATGATCAATGCATTTTATTACAATGATGATTGTTCCATATATAGAGAACATATGGTGACCATCCATAAAAGGATGCGTCCCTTGGATAATAAATAACTATTTATTATTATTACTTATTATATATATTATTAATTATTAATCTAGAAAAATGTCTTCCCGATGTTCTCCAAACATCAACACTTCTCTCTCCCTCTCTCTCACTCATTTTC
>JZKD02S1825864.1:331478-350819 GCA_000966675.3 Picea glauca | reverse complement strand
TACATATATCCCACTCTCTCAGCTTCCCTTATCTTTTCACCTCTCTCTCTCTTTCTATATCTCTTCCTTTATATCCCTTTCTCTCTCTCCCCTCCCCCTCTCTTCCCCTATCTCTCCAAATTCCTCCCTCCCTTTCTCTCTCCCTCCCTCCCCATATCTCTCTGTCTAGAAGGAGAGAGATATGGATGGATAGAGAGAGGAGAAGGAGGAGGAAGATTTGGGTAGATAGAGATAGTGAAATAATGAGAGAGAGGGGGGGGGGGGGATAGTGAGATAAGGAGAGATAGACAGAGGGTAGGAAAGAGAGAGGAATAAGGGAGAGAAATATATGAAGAGAGAGAGAGGGGAAGAGAGTGGCAGAGAGAGAGAGAGAGAGAGAGAGAGAGAGAGAGAGAGAGAGAGAGAGAGATGGAGGGGGGAAGAGGGACACAAGGAGAGAGGGGAAGAGGGGGAAGAGAGAGATGGAGATGTAAAGAGAGAGGGGGGTAAAGAGAGCAAGGAATAAGGAGAGAGAGGTTAGATAGAAAGAGAGGAAGATAAAGGGAGGGATGGAGAGGGGGGTAGGGGGGGAAGAAAGAGAGAGAATTGATTTTTGTTAACAAGAACGTGCACGCACTCCTATTCCTAATAATGTGTGCATGTTTTAGGAATGTGCATGTGTTCCTAAAGCATGCGTGTTATTTGAATTTCAATTTTTTTCGGGATGGAGTGACAAATATAGTGTACATGTTGTTTGACTTGGTTTCCTTGGATTTAGGTTTGATATGACAAACCTAGTGGGGCTCAGTCTGCAGATTGATAAAAACCTCCATTTTTGTGAATACCTCTCTATATCTTTGTCTTGTTGGAGTTACTTCACACACACCTAGGATTTATTTTTCCTAAGGGTTTTCATTGTTTATTAGTCATTATTAGCCATTATCCAGTCTCCTATATTTTAGGAATAGTATTCCTCTAAGGAGAATCTTCTCTTCAGCTTGACTATTTGAGTGGAGTCTAGATGTTGCATTGGTTTTTTCACCATGCAACATTGGTATCATCACCATATAATGCACATTAGCCTTGGTATCATCACCAGAATGGCGCATTACCCATGATTCTCTGATTTCCTCCTCACTTCACTCTGTTTTAGTCAGTTAACTGAAGACTGGTAGACTAGTTAACTCAGTTAGGTGGCAGTTCACTCATGTAACTGCCTAAGAAACTAGACTAGGTGGCAGTTCACTCCTGTAACTGTTGTTGTGTGTCCAGATCACTCTATACCACCACTATGGCACATTGGATTCTCCTCCAATGCGCATTGGTTGAGTTATACAGAGTATATCATGTGTAAATTATTCATTATTCATTACAATTAATGAGAATTCTTCCATTCTTTCTCTCTTGCTTCTTCTTTCTCAATTTATCTCTGCAAATGTGTGTGGTATGTTCTATCTAGATATATTATGTGCAGGTTCAACACATTTACATGGTATCAGAGCCGACAGACTGCTAAGAAAAAGATACACCAAATTTTTTTGCAGGTACAAAAGATTGAAGACAATGAAAAAATGGATTTCCCAAAAGAATTCATTATTACACCTCACAACTACTTTTCATGGAAGGATAAAATAGTTATACATCTCTGAACTAGAGTATTGTACAGGTTAACCTTGAATATAGACACAAAACCGACTTCATCCATAGAAAAATCCAAGTACTTCAATCAAATGGATGAAGCATTCGGAACAATTTGTTGTCTTATTTCTCCCGATCTCCTTTTCACATATCTTCATGTAAGACTCCCAATGAAGTCTGGACCACCTTGGAAGGGATATTTGGAAAATAGGATGAGATGAGAGGACACATGTTGGAGGTGGAATTGATCACATTGGATCCAAAAATATTCGACAATCTCCAAGATTTCTTTACAAAATTCAAGGATTTACTGTCGCAACTAAAAGCTTGCGGGGTTGATAAATCTAAGGAGGAGAAACAAATAGTCCTCACCATTATCTCCAAATTTTGTCTTGAATTCTCTTTGTTCGTATCCACATTCCATTCCTTCTCTTGAGGAATTTATCGAATCACTGACACAAGAGCAAACCAAGCTCGTCAACATGGGAAAAATAAAAGGCCCAAAGGTGCATGAACTTACTGTGAAAGATGGAATCCATCAATATCATAAATATAAATATAAAGACAAAGGGAAATCTCATTCACATACAAAGAAGGAAGGGTACTCAAAACCCTTCACCGATGCCTCCAGATCCAACGGTGGAAAGGGAAGAAAAGGGGAGAAATGCACATACTATCACAAAGGATTCCATCCAGAATATGCATGCATAAAAAAAAAATAGATCTAATGACTCAAATACTTCAGAAAAAAAGTCGTGGATATCGCATCCCCGAGGGTGCCAAGAAGAAGAATCTAGAAGATCAGAATCCCAAGCAAGGCAATTCTAGCCATGCCTTCATTGCCATCAACTTCTCTCCCGATGCTTGGATCATAGATTCAGGAGCATCAAATCACATGGCTGCCACAAAAGAAGTCTATTCTTCATTGGATTCATGCAAAGGTCCTCCTATTCTGATGGGGGACAACTCTCCAGTTGAGGTCATCAGAAAAGGAAGGATTGAACTCACCAATGGAAGCTTCGAGAATGTGCTACACATACCCAAAATTTTCTTCAATCTTCTCTCCGTGTATCAGATGGCAAATTACGACACCGGAAAGAAAGTCATATTCACACCAAATGCAGTGGAAATCTATGACATGCAAGCCAATTCCAGGGTTTCTACCGGTGAGGTAAATAATCAATCTAGATTGTATACATTTTCTGAATTTATTGAACCAGATTTTGCTTTACTTCTTACCCATGTTGATGAAAGTAGTAGGATATGACACAAAAGGTTTGGGAATTAGAATTTCATATATATGAAAAAAATTAGCAAGAAAATATTAGTTGATGGTCTACCAAACATCCATTTCTCCAAAGGAATCTGTGGTGGATGTGTTCTTGGAAAACACCCTCAAGAGAAATTCGACAAAGGAAAGACTCAGAGAGATTCCTCTCCTTTAGATATGATCCATAGTGACCTCATGGATCCTTTTCCACATCCATCAATCAACAAAGCGAGGTTTGTTCTCATTTTTGTTGATGTTTTCTCACGTTTCACATGGATTTACTTTCTCAGAAAAAAAATTGAGGTCTTTCAACACCTCAAAGATTTCAAATCTCTGGTTGAGACACAATCAGGAAAGAAAATCAAATTCCTCTGAACTGATAACGGGGGAGAGTATGTCAATCATGAGATCCAAAATCTTTGTCATGAGGCAATGATTTAGTTGGAGCACACAGTTCCCTATACTCCGCAGCAAAACATAGTTGTTGAGTGGAAAAATAGATCTCTAAAAGAGATGGCATCTTGCATGCTACATGCAAAGTCACTACCATCGAGACTATCATGGGCTGAAGCACTTAACTGTGCAACCTACATCCAAAACATATCTCCCCATAGATATTTCAAGGATAATACCTCCTACGAGGCTTGGAGCAGCCTCAAACCAGAAGTGACCCACTCTCATATTTTCGGTTCACGTGCATGTGCCCAAATTCTATTTGAAAAGAGGAAGGCACTTGATCCATAGAGAACAAAGTGTATCTTTGTTGGATACCCTGACAGTGTGAAGGGATACAAACTTATTGATATTTCCTCAGACCAACTCATCATTAAGAGAAGTGTCCAATTCGAGGAAAGTGTCTCACATGTACCTCAACAGTCGCATGCAGACACCTTCATTCTTCCACCTATCTAATATGATGAGAATGCACATGCAGACTCTTATTTAGACAAGAGTTTTGATTTAGAGGACTAAGATGATCCAGATACTATGTCAATACAGTCAGATGCAGAGTCAAAGAATCCAGATGCAGATGCAAAGCCATAGCAGAGGCCCAAGTGGGCAAAGACTACTCTTTAAGATGCAAGGGATCTTGTTGGTGATCTAGTCGATACTAGGAGGTCTCGATTTGATTTCTAGGAGCCTCCTATTGAACTCACTTCCACTAAACCATTTCTCTCTAGGCATATTTTCTTGGTCCAGTCTTCTATATCCACAGTCTTATGGCGAGACTGTTGGAAATCCATTTTGGGAATCCGCCATGCAAAATGCATACAACTCCCTCCTCGAGAACTAGACTTGGGATCTAGTTCCCCTTCTTTCTAGAAGGAAACTTGTAAGATGCAGATGGGTCTACAAGACCAAGAGCACAATGGATGGATGTATTAGTCGATACAAAGCCAGACTTGTTTCCAAAGGATTTCGATAGGTGCATGGATTTGACTATGATGAGATATTCACTCCAATACTGAAGATGGATTCCATATGTTTAGAACTTTCCATTGCGGTAGCCAAGGGATGTGAAGTCCATCAGATGGATGTGAAGAATGCATTTATTCATGGTGATCTCTCTAAGGAGATCTATATGGAGAAGCCCCAAGGATTTATGCAAGATTCATCTTTGGTCTGTCAACTGAAGAAGTATCTTTATGGCCTCAAGAAGGCTCCAAGGGAATGGTATGCCAAGATGTACTCCTACATGTTGTAAAAAAAAATTGTACATTGTAAATTAGACCCGAATGTCTACATGCTCGGGACGACTGATTCACTTCTACTCTTAGTTCTGTATGTTGATGATTTGTTGATCACTGGTTGCTCGACTTCAACGATTGTTGTAGTCAAGAGGATTCTACATGACAGGTTTTTTATGACAGACATGGGTCTGCTACAATTATTCCTTAGACTCAAGATCAGTCAAGATGCATCAGGCATCAAATTGTCTCAGGCCAAGTATGCATGAGATCTCTTTGAGATATTTCACATGACAGACTACAACTCTGATCTGACTCCTTTCCTATTAGGAGTCAAACTTGAGGATGGTGGGGACACTCCACTAGTTGAAAACACACTGTATAGACAGCTAGTGGGGAGCTTATTGTATCTCACACACTCCAGACCATACCTCTCCTAAGTAGTTGGCAGAGTTTCCAGGTTCATGCAGGAGCCGCATGAGCTACATTGGAAAGATGCAAAGCGTATCCTTTGATATGTACATGGAACCATCACATTTGGGATTAATTATGCAATAGAATCTACATTAGATCTCATCGGGTCTATTGATTCTTACTAGGCTGGCGACATCATTGATCGCAAGTCCACATCTAGTTACTCGGTCTTGGTTCTGGGCCTACCTGTTGGTCGAGAAATAAGCAAGCTGCTATTGCTCTTTCTTCATATGAGGCAGAGTACAAAGGAGTATTTAACATAAATATTTAGGCTATGTGGCTATGTGGCTACATCATTTTCTCACTGAGTTGGGAATTCAGTTTCATCGATCGATCGCCATATGGTGTGACAACCAGAGCACTCTGAAGTTCTGTAGATATCCAATTCAAAGGCAGCAGATGAAGCACATCAAGATCCACATGCACTACATCTGAGACTTAGTACACGAGGGGATCGTTGACCTACAGTTCTATCCTTTAGCAGAACAAACGACAGACATCTTCACCAAGACATTTAATGAGCAAAAGTTCCATTCTATGCGAAGTCGTCTTGGAGTGAAGGACATAGTTTCCTAGCAACTATAGTTCTTCTTTTTACATACATTGTATCTTGAGGGGGGGGTTTCCCATGAGTTTTTCCCTCTTTCCTCACTTTATTTCAGTGTATCGTTTGTATTTGGGTACCTAACATGGCCTCGTTGTCGGGACCCATTCTTTATTTTCACCATAGTGATGTTCAGGGGGGGTGTTGGAGTTACTTCACACACACCTAGGATTTATTTTTCCTAGGGTTTTTCCTTGTTTATTAGTCATTATTATTCATTATCCAGACTCTTATATTTTAGGAAGAATATTCCTCTAAGGATAATATTCTCTTTAGTTTTCACTTCAGTTTGACTAGTTGAGTGGAGTCTAGATGTTACATTGGTTTTGTCACCATGAAACATTGGGATCATCACTAGCTAATGCGCATTAGCCTTGGTATCATCACCAGACTGGCACATTACCCATGATTCCCTGATCTCCTCCTCACTTCACTCTGTTTCATTCAGTTAACTGAAGACTGGTATATTAGTTAACTCATCTAGGTGGCAGTTCACTCCCGTAACTACCTGAGAGACTAGACTAGGTGGCAATTCACTCCCATAATTGATGGTGTGTGTCTAGATCACTCTAGACCACCACTATCACGCATTGGATTCTCCTCCAGTGGGAATTGGTTGAGTTATACATAGTACATCATGTGTAAATTATTCGTTATTCATTACGGTTAATGAGAATTCTTCCATTTTTTCTCTCTTGCTTCTTCTTTCTCAATTTCTCTCTGCAAATGTGTGTGGTATTTTCTAGCTAGATCTGTTATGTGCAGGTTCAATACATTTACATGTCTTTGAAATTATTTTTCTATTGGATAAAAAATTTAGTTGTTGAAGAAAATACAAACATAGATAGAGTCGACTATATATAGATATAGATATAGATATAGATATAGATATAGATATAGATATAGATATAGATATAGATATAGATATAGATATAGATATAGATATGTTAATACCCTCTTAGCCTACACGAACAAAAGACGTTGAAATTTCAGGGACATGTTGACTTTGATAATTTCAAAAAAATATAAAATTAATATTATAAATTTCCAAAAAATACACCACGCAAGAAAAATATGTTCTCTATAAGTATACTAGTTTTTGGAACAAAATTACATCGTTAAGACACTCAACACCTACACGAACATAAACATATACCTTATATTTTGTTGGAAAAATAAGATAACACTATTAGAAAAAATCAAATTTGACATAGTTACTCACAATTTCTATGAATAAAACTTGTATATTCAGAAAGATAATTCAATTTCCTACATTTCTTCTTCTTACACCATATTCAAATTCATTGTATAAGTACCTTGAATAATCCCTCCAAGTTATCAGATTGTTGTTTTTCTAGGTTTGCATTTCCAGTAACGTGTCATGAGAGACCATCATTAGCTTGCACTCACCCTTTATTATTTTAACTCTTATTTTATTATTTTCCTTAGGAGGATCATTTTAGGCCTCAAAATTTCTGTAATGTCATTCACAGACTCATGGTTGATAAATTGAGGTAGTAAATAGAAGCCTTGGAAATATTTTGAAATGTCTAGTCATAGAGAAACCATGAAAATGGGATTTGGTGTTGGTGCAAGAAGAATTTGCATATAAAAATCCCATGAATGGTCTACAATAAATAATCCTTTCTAGATTGTGAATGAAACGTCACCATGATGAGTTATATATTTTTCAAAATTTCCTAAAGGAACCAAGAGGAGAGTAGATGTAAAATCATTTGTAGAGCATATGCAACAAGTGCACAATGCTTAAGTGAAATAGAAATTATAATGGAGTTGTGAAGAATACAAGAAAAGGGATGTTAATAAATTAATAGTGAATAAATTTGATTAAGGATACTTCATGTTAGAACCCCTAAGGAAGGAAAGGTTTTTGAAAGGAACATATAACAAGTTGAAATCAAGAAAATTAGGTCTTGCAGTATCTTGAACAAATTGTTTGATAATGCTTATCTACTTGAGTTGCCTCAGGGTTTGTATATCTTTCCCACTTTCAACATGAAATAAATTGTATGAGTACTAAGTGAGATGAAAATATGTTGTAATAAAGGCTGCTAAATCTCAGTGGAACACACTTAAATGATCAACTAGGGTATTTGTAGATTTGTGAAGTGTTGTGCAAAATCTTTGCAACCTTCAAGTCTAAAAAGGAGCTACTGGATAGATTTTGTATTATGTTTTTTTAGGAGATGAAAAATATATGATTTATATGCATCATGTCTACAAAAAAAGTCTAGTGTTTTATAGCAAAAGTATTTTAGGCATAAAATATCTTGTGGCTTACTAGCTAGTGCTGCAAAACCCTACAATTCAAACTTTAACGATTGTATTGAGAGTAAATAAAGTGTTAGAAACTCAATATTATAAAAGGACTAGTTATTGAAAGGTAAATTCAATGCTTCATAAAGAAGCCTAATCTATATCACGCTAACTTACAACAATAGTTTCTTTACCAACCAGAAATTCATGGTATGTTGGTGAAAAGATAATCACATTGACATAACCATTCATAGAACATAAATGGAAGCATAATAGAATGAAATACACATGCAATGAAAATACAAACACAAAGGTGCATTCACTATAAACCTCTCCAAGGAGGCCATACCTGAATAGGACTGGTAATCCCTTCTTATAAACTTAAATTAACACAGAATAATAATAGTCTTTTATTTCATTGGTAACTTCAAGATTACAAATTTGAATATGTAGCTCTCTAACCCTAATTGTATGGAAGTATTAAAATCTATGATTGTCTACCCTAACTTGAGATACATATAATCATATTTATACTAAATAAAACCTTGGATTCCTATTGAGGAACGCCAAGATGTGTACTAATGATATTACCCCTAAAATCACCATTTTCCTCTTCATCAGTTATGGTGGCTTGTTGAGGAACAAGATTTTTGGGTGAAGGATCCTCGTTTGGCATTGGAACATATGGTATACTAGAGAATTCATGGCGCCACTCTTCCTTATGGTTGGCTACTATGGTGGGTTTTTCTAGACTGCATGAATATCCCCCATCTTATCAAGTTGGAGTGTTGTGGATGTGCACTTTTGTAGCCCCAATTGTTCCTATGTTCTAGTCATCGAGGAAAATCAATCTTGCATTCTCTAATTCTATACCATAGGTTGCATAATCTTCCTTCTCAAATTGATGAATGCATATGGTATTTAGAACAAAATGAATGCACTCCCCCACTTGTCCTTTCTTCTTTTTATCACTGGAAGAGGTGCCAACAATGAAACCAAATGCTAGGAAAAACATTTAAACAACTTTTCTATAGAAATAGTGGTCAACGTTATATAAATAAATTCATAAAAAAGAACATAATTTAATCCTAATCATCAATATAAAGGAAAACTCAATCATATTCATATGACAAATCATAAAATGTGACTAAACTTAACCATTGTAAGTTACTAATCAACAAATTGCCATTGGCTACAAAATTGTTAAGTGTAGTAAAAATCAATCTTAATAATGGGAAAAACTAAAGGTTCTAGGATGATAATTAACTATACAAGATGAAAAACATGAAAAAATTTAGGATGTCATCAGTTTTATGAGGAAACTATGGATGAGTATAAGAAGGTTTTTGATAGGAAATTGCAAATTCCAAAGAAAGAGATGGATGGGTTCGTTGAGATATTGGAGGAAAGGTTTGTAGGTAGGACCAAGAGTTAGGAGTCAAAATAATCATTTGGTTCATAGTGAAGGTAAGGGATTGGAAGAAGCCACTTGTATATTAGAGGAGGAGATGGACCAAATTATGCATCTATTTTATGAATTATTTTGATCATGAGCACACTTATGTTTTCACCAATGCAATTTGATGCAGGTGCATTTTTTTCTTGGAATAAGAAACTTGTGCTCAACCCAAAAAATTCCAATTGAAACAAGTTCCTTTCAAAAAAAGAAATATTTGAAGAAAGGGACAAGTCCTTTGTCATTGGATCCCAACATTAATCAATGACTAATATCCTTGTGGAGTCATAATATATTCAACAAGTTGGAGTAGGAGAGGGAAAGCACTCTCACCTCCTATCGATTCATTCTTCATTTAATGGCTTCCCATGTGCCCACAAGAATATGTAATGAAATTGATGGTGATTTAGTTGAGGGGTTAGAATCCTTTGAAGAAATTCATGCATCGATGGAAAGTTGTGGTCAATGCCTTGAAGTTTGGTAGGTTGAGTTGTTGATGTTTACTTAAGAAGGAATGAGATGGGAGAGGGGTTGATATAATGTCAAGGAAAATTTGTTGTGGGAATCACTCTCACAAATATAGAACATAGAGGAGAAGATAAAAACAAAGCGAGGAGAACATATAAGGAAATCTGATAGAAACCAAGATAAATAAGAAACCCATATTTGAGAATTAGTTCTCATTTATGGTAATTCCAATGTGGCCTAACCAATATTGAGATCAGTAGGCATGCCATTTATATGTCTTTGATGATGTATATTTACCTGTGATTTTAGAACAACATCAAGATCCCATTGAGGCATGCATGTAGAGATTTGAATTTTAATTTAATACACTTGTTATGATTATGTGGTTCCTCAGTGGTGTGTGCTTTCATTTAATTGCATATGTTTGTGCTTCCATTTGGAGGTTGTTATTTTCTATGATAAATTGAGTTTCATCCTTTCTTGTTGTTGACATGCAACTTGGGTTGCACCAAATTCTTCTTAACCTTGATCATTTCCTCAAAGAATCTCATGGGAATATTTTCTAGCCTCTAGTAGGTCGATTAACAAGGCACCCAACATTAAGAATAATACACATGGATGGATTCCAAAATTTTAGTGCATATATGGAACATACCATCAAGAGAAAGAGGCTTTAGAATCCATTTCTAAATTTTCTTTTCAATTATGTGTAGCACTCTATTCCAAATATACTTAAGTATGGAAGGAAAATGGAATCCCTATGAATTAAAAAAATTATCTTACTTGAATCCACAACCATCCTAACTTACTAGTAAGACAATTTGGCATTTCCTCTTGTCTTTGGAAATAACAATGAGTTTTTCTTCCTTATTCTTAGAGCCAGAGGCCATGAAAAATATATGGATATAGTTCATAGTGTTCTCTAAATAGAATTCACCTTCCAATAGAGTTAGGAAAGAGTAATAAGAAAATTAGACATTCTTTATTTTCCTACCCCCAAATCCTAGAAATGAAATGGTTTTGATCAACCCTAGACACATTCTATGATAAATAAGGTATCTCAAGGCATCAAAAACAAAAACATATAAAGCCATGGAAAAGGGAAAACTCTTCTTGATAGACCTAAATAGGACCAAATATTTATATATAACTTGATTGATGGAAAGATAGGTTGTTTCATTTATAAAAAGAGTCTCAACCACATTTTGATGTGGATGGATCCAAAAACCAATAGCCTAAAGCATGTCTAATATGAATAGCCACTCTACCCTATCATAAGCCTTTTCAAAGTCCAACATGATAAATATGATATCAAGGTTGATATATGTCATTCATTCTATTCCCTCCCATATAACAATGGCATTCTCAAGAATGTATTAATCTTAAACAAAACCCATAAACTCTAGTTAGATAATAGCATAGGGGTGTTCTTCACTCTTAGGTTTAGAAGTTTTGAATTTTTTTTATACAAGACATTGCGAATTGTCATTGGATGCCAACATGAGATTTGTTCAAGGTCCCCAAACTTATGGATTACTTAATAAATACCATGTTTATGAGCTCTCCAAGGGTTTATTTAGCTAAGGATTTTCTATAAACTTAAACGATATTAGGGCCAATGAAGTTCCATGCGGGCTTGTAAAATTTGCATGGAAAGGCATTGAGACTTATCCTCTACCATTTCCTTAAGTGTAACAATCATATCATCTAAAGTTACACGATAATCATATATCCTCTCATTCTCAATAGATATTTTACACAATATCAAGAAAGCATGTACAAATAGTTTCAATTAGTTCATCCTATAGGCCTTGAGTTTGAAACACAATACAATGATGCATCACAAATATTTATTTTTAACCAATTCAACACTTGTAAGTCACCATTTAGAATATCGAATGACCTTGATCCTTTAGTAGGATTATTTAGTGGCCAAGGCCTTGAAAATATCCTTATTATCTTGTTCCCTAACTTAATCTAATGAAGCTTGGCTTGCAATAGAGCACCCAAAACTAGATGAACCGCATCCATCTAAAGAAAGTATCCGAGTTTGGCTATATTTACCTAAAGTTATAGATTATAGGGGGACTTTTCAATATTTTAATTGACTTCCTCAATTTCATCGAGGATTTACTTATGTCACTGCCTCTCAACTGTAACAATCTTCCTACCATATCCACATAGAGGGATTGTAAACAGATGATTTCATCTCCCCTCTAGGTAATCCAATCACCACACTCCCTCGTCTTGGGTAGTAGGTTCCAAACAATTTGAATGCATATGGCACAACTGGGATGTATAAAATGTGAAACATTAAGAATAAAATAACATTTTTGAACAAACATCTTGTCACACCCCCCACAAGATAACAAAGGAGATGGTAGCCTCCTCAATTACTTGAATATGTTGACCTTCATTCTAGTCAAAGAAATAATTGTCATGTTCTAAAAGCATGGACTTATCAATATGATTCATCACTCTCTCTTGGACCTTACAAAGGTTAGTTCAAGTAAACTATAGTGCAAATAAGTCATTATGACTATATTTGTTGGTATCATATAGACCTAGTTTGGCCTTGAAACCACTCCTAACCATTTGTTCTCCTTTAGGGTTTTGTACGTGAAGCAAGTATTGTTTATATTTTATTAACTCAACCATGTTTAAATTAATATACATGAGCCAATGTGATTAAATAATATCACTGGTCATCTACGTCCAAAAGAAAACCGAAGTGTCTTGCATCATTTAATGCATATATGTTAGCTACCCCTAGAATGTGGCCATCCAAATTTAGTAGTACCCAACCATTCTCTAAGAAATATCGATGTGTGATGTAATGACCACAACTGAGAGAGATGAAACCACTAGAATTGTGACACCACCAAATCCCTCCTCATGATCAGTAACATAAGAATTATCTTATTACTAGATAAAATGAATGGTCATAATAACAAAAATATAGTGACTTTAACTTCTTGCAAACAAAAAATAGTAAGGGAGCCAATTGCACTATGAAACCTTCGAACCAAGGCCCTCATAGGTGGGTTTGTAAAACCTCTCACATCCCAAGACACAAATTTCATACTTCACTAAAGGTTTGGATACCCATGACTTATGAACCATGTTCCTGGTTCAACATTCAAAACCATTTTTTACTTCAAGGAGTACAAAGTCTTCCATTTTTTGTTGTCGAGGGTGGTTGAGATACTTCTTAGAATCTAAGTTGCCCTATGAGTACAATAGTGGAGGAGGGGACCTATCCTTTCAACCACCACTTTGAGGAGGAGAAACCTTAGAGGAGTTGACATGTTCTTTCTTTGTTGTCTTGGAAGGTATGGGCCCAAGAATGCTAGTAGGTTTTCCCTGCATCCTAGAATCGTTGTTATGTTTGGTCTACTATGACTTAGGGGATAGGTGGGAATAGGTTGATATGATAACATTTTGAACACATGGACCCATCCATCATCAATTAGAGCCTTTTCATCTCGAGTTTAAGTTATCAAGGTATCCTGAGTGGGAGGGGTATCAACTTTGACTATAAGGGGATGATTTCCAATCCTTGATTGATGGTTAGAACTTTGACATGTATAAAAAATATAATTGGAAGATTAATATACTTCAGAGGTTAATGCTTCACCATGCCCCCAACTTGGATCAATAAAAATTTATTAATATCCTTTTCTAGGTTAACCCTAAGGAAAACTCTACGATGTGGCCTATGATATAGAAACCAAATTGGATCATGACATATCAAACCATGGATAAGAGATAAAAGTTCTACATAAAATCCAAAAATTGCATTGGAATACCAAAAAACTCAATCCATACATGGAACAATAGTTGTGTAATTTGTTATGTATATAAATCTTACTCTCATGGAGACAACACTATAAGGTATTTAAACATATCCAAGGGCCTCAAGAAATAATAATGACACAATGGGGTTCTTCTTTAAACTTGGAGAACAAAAGTGACCCTTTATTAGGACAAATGTGGCTGAATAATGCCATTTATCAGGATCCCAGACCTTCTTAACTTGGAACTTTATGATATACTTGGGTGGTATCTATCCCATAAATTTCCCAACAAAGAAAAAGTTATGCTTGAAGGTATAATTGATAATAGAATCTTAATCAGGACTGATATCAAGAGAAATTTTATTCATAGGTTTTCAATTACCTCATGGTAAACTTTTAGGTGAATTTGTGAGGGGATTTTAGAGCCATGACCATCGCTACTATCATTGACAATTACCAATGCTCCAATATTCATTGATTTAATAATTAACATTTCAATCTAGGGGAGAACCATTAGAATCCCCCCTCATACCTTTTGTCACATGGGAAGAAGCACCACTCATGATCCAAATTTTATGAGTAGAATGAAATGAATACAAATTATTATTATTATTAACACATAATAACAGAGATACAATAAAATTGGCTTCTATTCAATAAGGAAATATGATGAAACTGTAAAATGCATCGGAAAACAAGCTTGTTGGAATGGTGGCAGCTTATCTATAAGAAGAGATGTGATGACTACGCTCATTCGCAAGAATATGAGTACAATGAGGCTCTGAAGGCATTTTTACAATAAACATGAATGCCAAAACCCTAGACATCCAAAAACCTAACCCTAGGAGATGAAGCGCCAAAATTCATGTGGGCCCCGTTGGGGTCGTAACTTTTGCATACGAACTTAGTTTTAGGCACACGATAGCCCGTTGGAAATTTCTATCCGAGGAATGCACATGTTGCCTTCAAAATCTAACCCTATATTCATTTTGACTATGGCGATCCCTAAAAACATTTTTTAGGGCCTCAAAACGGTCCCAGAAGTTGAGGACCTGAAAACTAGGAAAAACTGCCAAACTGGAAAACTGCCAAAATGAACTAGTTGGAATAGGTGGGAGGACACCAAAATCCATCTGGATCAATCCTCCCCCATTATGAAGTAATGGTCTCCATTGCGTTGAGTTCCCCCATCAGATGAGGAAATTTCTGTTGAATTTGGCTCTGGGTGAGCCACTTGCCTTGGTGCAGAAGTTGCCCTGCTTTGACAACTCGATAAAGTTGTATCCTTTGTTGTCGAGTGCCCTTGAACCATGTGTCCACAATATGATCATTGGATGCATGTTGCATGCATTCATGGTTGATATCTATTGGTGTCAATTGTTCTGCTATCTCTGAGGTGTCCAATAATGGTGGGAAATATGGCCGAAGGAGAGCCACGTTGAACACTGGGTGTAGGCCAAGGAAAGGGGGAATGTTGAGCTCAAAATAATTGTCACCAATAGCCTTGGTGATGGTGTAAGGTCCATAACGGAGTGATAAAATATTTTTATGGGGGCCTATAAGGTGTTCTTTTTGTAAGTGCAACCAAATTTAGTCTCCCACCTGAAACGTATGTGGCACCCAGTGTTGATCATGGCATAATTGGACTTCTGTAAAATATCCCAAACGTGTTGGTGGATGTGATGGATCCGTTCAATGAATTGGGTGGATTTTTCATCTTCAAATGGAGCAGGGGAGGAGTCGATCATGGTGGCTGCAAGGGGTAGTGCAACATCCATGGGACCCAATGGTTGGAATCCCAAGCCCACTTGAAAGGGGATGTGGTTGGTTGAGCTATGTAGGGATTGGTTGTAGATATGATGAACATAGGGAAGAATCCCATCCCATGTGCGAGGGTGCTTGGAATTGTACATGCACAGGATATGAACGATCATCCGATTGATGATCTCAGTTTGGTCATTTTTCTAAGGGTGGATGGAAGTGGATTTGGTGAGTTTGGTGTCCAACAATAACCAGAAAGTGTTGATGAACCGATTGTCCCGATATGAGACAATGGTTTGTGGGATTCCAAAATGTACCCATACTCATTCAAAGAAGAGCTTAATAATGGCCTCTACTATGATCCTCTTCTTGTAGGTGGCCATAATTGCCATCTTGGAAAAGCGATCAATAAAAAAAAATAGTAATTTCCCCTCTTGGTGGACGGAAGGCTCAACATGTAGTCCATTGAGATGGATTCCTATTGCTTGTCAGGAGTAGGCATAGGGGTGTACATGCCCTATTTTTTAGTGGTCGGTTTGGAAATAGTGCAGGCAGTACATGACCTGATATACTTGTCAACATCTTATCGAAGTTTCGGTCAGTAAAAATGTTTCTGCAACACTCCCACTTTATTTTCGACAGCGAAGTGTCCCGCCACCCAACTGTAGTGGGCTTCCCAAATCAGCTTCGCTCGCTTGATGGAACGCAGAGATGGCCTAGATGGAACAAAAACCTGTCTTGAATATGGAAATTAGCGACAACTGAGTTTGCGCCCAACATTTGGTAGGTGGTTACAAAGTGAGGGTTTGTCTCATAGAGGTGGGGCCATCCAGAGGTCTCGTGGCTACAAGAGTCTAGCACCATGGTGAGTGTCGTGAATGGAGGTCGGCTGAGGAAATCAATGACTCGGTTGGTACTTCCTGTTTTATACTTGATGTTGAGGTGGAACTATTGCAAGTATGCGGGCCACTTCTGATGGTGATCATTATGCAATTTTCCTTGTGTCAGCATGAACTATATGTTGGAAATGTTTATCAGGCAGCGTAGACTTGTTATTGATGGAAAGTATAGTAGTGATGATGGCTTAAGTACAACAATGAAGAGGGCAGGATCAGAGTGTGTATGAGAAGACTCTGCAAAGGCGCAGAAGTCCAAGAATCCCTTGGGGATTCGAAAGTGAAAGCTCAGGAGGAACAACGTCGAGGAGCATGCACGCAACAAAGCTCAAGATACAAGAGTTCGCAGAAGAGAAGGAAGACAGAGATCCACAGTCGTTGGATCTCATTCAGAAATCCCGACAACCGTCAGATCTGCAGAAGCTGCGAGGGAGATAAGCCTCGGGAGTAAGAAGAGAAGTCCCGACAGGCATCGGGATATCGGCCATCGGGAAATCGGAGTTCTCGAGGTCGTGTGCATTGGGACAGCATCAGTCGCGAAATCCCGACGGGATCTGGACCGTCCATTCATGTGGATGCGTGGTAGCGATCGAGCGCCACCGGGAGAAGCTCGACGGGAGGCTTCATCGGAGAATCGGGGATCGGGACTTTGAAATGTCCAATTCACTTGACAACAAAAACCTCGAAATCGCAAAGAATCTGGGTGCCTTTGTTGCCATCAATGCCAAAGGGGGAGATTTTTGGAAATGTTTATCAGGCAGCGTAGACTTGTCATTGATGGAAAGTACAGTAGTGATGATGGCTTAAGTACAACAGTGAAGAGGGGAAGATCAGAGTGTGTATGAGAAGACTCTGCAGAGGCGCAGAAGTCCAAGAATCCCTTGGGGATTCGGAAGTGAAAGCTCAGGAGGAACATCGTCGAGGAGCATGCGCGCAGCAAAGCTCAAGATACAGGAGTTCGGAGAAGAGAAGGAAGACAGAGATCCATAGTCGTTGGATCTCATTCAGAAATCCCGACAGCCGTCAGATCTGCAGAAGATGCGAGGGAGATAAGCCTCGGGATCAAGAAGAGAAGTCCCAACAGGCATCGGGATATCGGCCATCGGGAAATCAGAGTTCTCGAGGTCGTGTGCATTGGGATAGCAGCAGTCGCTAAATACCGACGGGATCTGGACCGTCCATTCATGTGGACGCGTGGCCGCGATTGAGCGCCACCGGGAGAAGCTTGACAGGAGGCTTCATCGGAGAATCGGGGATCGGGACTTTGAAATGTCCAATTCACTTGACAACAAAAACCCCAAAATCGCGATATGCGATTTCGCGATTTAATCGCAGCCGTTAAAGCAAGAATGAGATCTAGACCGTTGATTTTCTTCATTGGAGAATCGGGGATCGGGACTTTGAAATGTCCAATTCACTTGAAAACAAGAACCCCGAAATCACGATATGCGATCCTGTGATTTAATTGCAGCCGTTAAAGTTAGAAGTGATATGGACCGTTGATTCTCTTCATGGAGTATCGTGGATCGGGACTTTGAAATGACAAAGTCACTTGACATCAAAAAACCCGATTTCGCGATATGCGAAATCGCAATTGAATCTGGACCGTCAGATCCGGAAATGATCAGGACCGTTGATCACAGTCCATATCGGAGTTTCGCGAATCGCGATATCAAGGAGACAATAACACAATGCAAAAGAAATGTCGAATTCGCGATATGCGATATTGCGATTCAATCGCAGCCATTGAATCGAGAATGAGATCTGGACCATTGATTTAACTTCTCACGGAGTTTCGTGAATCGGTATTTGTAAGTGACAAAAGCTATGGACATAAGGAATTACGAATTCGCGATATGCGAAATCCTGAAAGTGCCTTTCACATAAAACTGTGGTCACAGCTCTTGGTCATGGGAAGAGGAGTCATCCCAGATAATCTCCATTTCGGAGTTTCGAAGATCGCGATGTGAAAGTGTTGAGAAACTTGGGCAAAGGAATGCCGAAATGTCGAAACCCGATTTAAAGGCAAAGCATGATAAAGATCATCCAACGGTGCAGATAAGGTTTGAATGTGATCGGGGGGTTATTGTTCTTCCACACACACTTAACACTTTCAGTTACAAATCCGTTAGTAAAACGGACTCACGATCGCATATTAGTTGTCGATCAGTTGGCGTTTCGGTTGGCTGGACAGTTGTCGTCATTTTGCCAAAGGAGTTGGGAAGTTGAAACGTTGTGCCTGCGTGTATAAAAGAAGAGGAAACAGATTGTGTCGAGCTGGATATTCTGGAGGAAAAAGATCTCGTAATTGAAACAGAAAGGATGAGATCGACTGTTACAGAGAAGACGAAGAGTCTCAACTGCCAGAGAGGTTGAGGAATCTCAGCATAACACCCAGTGATGCTGAACGCATGGGAAAACCGTCAGAGAAGCTGAAGAGTTACCATGATGATCATGTAGAGCACTCGAGAGGTGGAGGATATCGGAGCGATGTGAGTATGCAGAGAAATTGTGCACATGGCATGTATAAGGGGCACAGAAGATATAATTACATGGTACAGAGATGAGAGAGGTTGTTGTTGCCATTGCTGTTGGAGTTGTTGTGGTCTCTGTGTAGAAGGATTGAAGTGTGAGCAAGGAGGCAGAGCGCAGGAGTAGACATACACAGCAAAGGAAGGTTGCATTGAAGGGACATGGTGCAGAGAGTATAAATGGAGAAGAACAGAAAGTGCAAGGTGTGTGCAAAAGACACTGATGCAGACAGGGCAGAGCAGTGTAACAGAAAAGAGACAAGGCTGGTAAGCCATTGAATAAATTTATTTCGCTGTAATGAGTTTCAGTATCAAATATTAATATTTCAGGGTGGTTGGGAGGTGCTCAGGAGGACTGTTGTCCTCAGAGGTTCAAGAGGGTGCTTGAACACAGGGAGTTGTAGCTTCCATCTAGTTGTAGCCAGAGAAACCAGGGTGGAAGGGTGGTGCAAGGGAGAACTCTTGTTCTCTGTTATACAGGTTGGTTCCTATATGATTGGAA